>KQ988202.1:521128-531552 GCA_001598015.1 Dorcoceras hygrometricum
ATATATATATATATATATATATATATATATTAATCAAATTATCTACATCCAAAATTTTCGCCACAAAAAAGATTTGGAATCGAAATTTAATTACGTCCAATTTTTTCGCCACAAAAAGATTTGTAATCAATAATTTTTTCCTGTAACTATAGGGTTGCACGATGAGCAAACTCATAAAAAATATTAGTAGTAATTAACTCAAATCCCATAAATACACACATTGAGCTTTGATGAATTATTAATAAACGCCCAAACATGGGAAAAAATGTCATGGTATACTTTCCACATTTGGCTTCTCTAACCAAAATTTTATTTAGTATATCAATACTGTGTTTGATGAAGTAAAAAAATTGGATTTCATAGGATTTGGAATTTAAATCCCATTTTTTGAGGAGAAGATTTTAAATAAATTGATGGATTTGATGGAAATTGATGGGATTTGATCTATGTGAAATCTTGACAATATTTCATGAGATTTGAACTATTAAATATAAAAAATAGTTTTAAATATTAACTTATAAATTTTAAGTTATTTAAACTCGATAAAATAAGATTCTTCAATCGGGTACTATAAACTCACACACTTTATTACCATATATGGTATAATATATTTTCTCTAAGAAATAGTTATTAAAAACTTCATTACATGTAAAATTAAAAGTTTAATTCGTTATTTTTCATTAAAAAAAAATATGCTATGGATGCTTTTTTTTTTCAATTCTAAATTTTTAAAATAAAGATACTATTTTTAAATTTTAAGAAAAGTTATTTTTATCATAATAAACACTATATTTTTATGATGATTGTATTGAAGGCAATAATTATTTTTTTAGAAAATAAATCCTAATTGTCAAATCATTCTTAAATAATATTTAAATATATACAAAACAACAAAATGGAATTTCTAATCCAAATTCAATTATAATTGCCATTTCATTCATCGAGACATAGGGATAATAATTTTTTTCTCGCATTCGAAGTTATCCTTTTCGATTTTTGGATTTACAATGCAGCAAATAAATACCTGATGTAGAAGCATACCCATAATTGTCTTTAACAGAGAAGCAAATATTGGATAGGTGGAAACTTTGAAACTTTTTTTTAAATAAAATTACGTATAATGCTTCGTATGGTACGAAGCTTTCATGTTTCATAATGTTTGTCCACACTCAAAGAAGTGTAACTTAATTAGATATTTTCTGTACATTTGAAACACGGAAGAATTAGATTAGACTTACTAAATTCCCAAACGGGAAATGGGTAAAATCAATACAATGCATGATCAGAGTGGAGGAAGGCGGAGGCGAGTCTCTTCCCGACGTCGATAGCTCCGGCCAAGCTGAGATGAACTACATCCAATGGTTTCACCTCCGCTCCTATCCCATCAACGATCACTACATTTCTAAGCTTTATTCCCAGCTGAGCCTCGCGTATCTTATCCTTGTATTTTCCGATCCCACTTGCGATCACCACCTTCAAACAACAGATTATCATTTACAAATTGAATTGATCCCGTTGTTTAAAACGAATGTAAAGATTCACTTTTGTACCTACAAAGACAGGGAGCTGAGGCCTCCTATGTCGGATCGATGAAGGTGTCATTCTCGCCCTGGTACCAAAGCATGGCCCGGATGCGGCCTCCCCCTTGGGACGAAGCATTGGTCCTCATCACAAGCTGGTTGTAGTGCGGGCTGCCTCTGCTCCAGTCGGTCATAAAGGTCTCACCATGCGCACAAGGGACCAGACCGATGGTCCCTATGCATGGATCCCACTCCAGCAATGCATGAGCGAACGGCATCCCAGGTCCGAATCCAACTGGTCTGTCGACATCTATGCCTTGGTGAAGGGGATCTCTGGCCCTCACCCATCTCTGGTTCGCGTCCAACATGAGGATCTGTGGATTGGGGTGGAATTCCGGGGGGTTGGTGTTGTTGTAGTCTCTTGCTCGCCCCGACATGTTACTTTGTCCGGCCAGGATGAATATGCTTTTATCTTCTTTTATTGACACTCCGGAATGACATAGAAGCAGAAACAAGATCGCAAGGAGACTTAGATTATTATCACCCATTTGGAAGGATTCCTCAAACGGGGTTTAGTTTGCAGGATACATTTGAGGGAGAAGAAGTTTTCAAGATGCATGGGGGTTACAGTCACTACTGCCTCCATCTGTAATGTAATTAATTTACTTCTTCATAAGTTACAGTTTCTTTTCTTTCTTTTTTTTCATGAATGATGGTATTTTCTTACTTTTAATATGTACTTCACTACTTTAATGTGGTCGGATTATTGAGCCAATGAGAAATAACTTGGTTTTAAGATGATACTAATTAGAAGCAAACGTTTCATATGACTATAATTATTAACCTTTGCAGAAACATGTAATTTAACATTTTTTTATAAAAAAAAATGTCTCCTTGTGAAGCTCAGAGAACACTCAAATACACATCAAGAAGAGGACTTTTTAAATTACACTCATTCTGTTTGGAATGAGAGATTCTAATTCCATGGATCTCCACTGTATTTCAAATAAAAAAACAAAAACTTAATTCAATCGGTTTACAAATTTTTTTAAGCAATATCGAATCTTGAAAACATTATACAATTTGTCGGACTTATATTACTAAAGAAATTTAGAAAACCGCGATAAATTTAAAAATAATATGTATTAAGATCTAATACATTATCTTAAAAACATACAAGCAAGATGGAGAAGTATTGAGACTGGAAATTTTAAACTTGTAATAAGCCATTTACGGGAAAAATTTCATAAAAACCCTAATATTTTGGCGAAAAACAAAATACTGAAAGTATTTATGGAAGTAAAAAATATATGATTATAATACTAACCACCCCCAAACTTTATAATAATATATTTACAATCATAAAATAACCACATTATCAATTAACGTTCCCTACTTATCACGATTTTATATTTAATATTTATATATGTTAATAAAAACATATATTTCAAAAAGGAAACGAAAATTGCGTACTAGAAACAAGTGTGACCACATAACCTCATACTTATAATAAAAATACAAATCAAAACAAGCAAGACCAGGTGAAAAAAAGCGAAAGCCCTTCTTTTTTATTGTTGTTCCTCCCATATACATGGCTTACATATCCGGCTCAACATTCTTGGAAAACAATCGAATCGAGGATCCGGAGAAGAATTGGCCATTCAATATTGTGAACTAATCGAGACCGAAATTGTACACCCACAGAACATCTATCAAATCTTGCTCCCAACCTGTGTTTTGAGGTACTTCCTTAATGGGTAAGTATAAAACCCTATCACAAAAAGGTAAAAGCACTAAAGCTGAGTTATTTATAGTTCCACGACGCCCCATTGATTTGGATGACAATATCACCCTTAGACTCACCACCCAAATCAGAATTCCAATAAAGTGATTTCCTTTGATGTCCTGTTTATCGATTTCACCGTACACTACTTTATAACTAATAAACCACCATTGAGTGTCCAGATAAATCTGTATAACATTAGGCTCATGTAAAAGCAACCAATTCAAATCCATAAATCTCTGTCGAATAAACTTTAGATCCCATATTCATCTCCTTTTGATGCAATTTAAAGAAATATTTGGCCCCCACTAGCAATTGAAAGCTTCTTTTTCCCCCCTTTACTAACCTCCCTCACCCCACTTCCAGCTTCATACAATAATAAACAATCTTCGATTTACCTTCTCAATTCTTCACGCATAAGATTTTCTTGATTTTTTTCTCATAAAAATGCATCCCCTCCCACCACCGCCACCCTACACACCTGCAAACCTCAAGCAATCAAAGCCATCTCCTCTTTATCAATTTGTCTCATCTAACCAAGCCAAAAATCATCGGGGATTGTCACCAGAGGCGCTACCATATAGTAGAAAGCTCAGATCAAGAGAGCAGCCGATTCTCAGGCAACCTCGAAGGACTAATCCAGTAGTATGGTGTGGGGCAATCATATGTTTGCTGTTTAGCTTACTTCTCATCTTCTTTGGTATTGCTACTTTAATCATATTTGTCGCTATCAAACCAAGAAATCCAGTCTTTGACACCCCAGCAGCTAGTCTTAACGTTATCTATTTCGATTCCCCAGAGATTCTAAATGGTGACATAGTGTTTCTTGCTAATTTCTCGAATCCAAATCACAAATTAAATGTTAGATTCGAGTACCTGTATATTCAGCTCTATTTTTCGGAGATTCTGATAGCAAGCCAAGTTCTTCAACCCTTCGGTCAGAATCCTGGAGAAGCACGCTTCTTATCCGTCCATTTGCAATCAAGCTTGGTGCATCTGCCGCTAAACCAGTCTCTGGAACTTCAAAAACAGGAGCAGAGCAACAGAGTTGTCTACAACATACAAGGAACTTTCAAAGTTAGAGTTAAACT
The DNA here is from genome assembly GCA_001598015.1 of Dorcoceras hygrometricum. Taxonomy (NCBI): domain Eukaryota; kingdom Viridiplantae; phylum Streptophyta; class Magnoliopsida; order Lamiales; family Gesneriaceae; genus Dorcoceras; species Dorcoceras hygrometricum. The sequence goes on from KQ988202.1 coordinate 525,523, forward strand.
GGGTTTGATCCATTATTCTTACTGGCTGCACGGGAATTGCCAAATGGAGATGACGAGCCCACCTAATGGTGTACTCGTGACACACAGCTGCAGAACCAAGAGATAAGAGAAAGGGTGAATGTCCTCCTCACACCTACTGCTTTTTGTGCATTGATGAGGCTTTTGATCTGAGCTATATTTTTTCATATTGAAATCTTGCAAACGACAGAATAATATGGAGGCCCGCAAAGCAGCCTAAACAGGTCAAGTGTTCTCTAATTGTGGAAAATACCGGAGGTTTCGACTAACCTGAAGGTTTCATAAAAAACTGTTCCTCGCCTACAGATCACATGGTCAAACAACTCTGTGCCAGATGGTCAAAAGAAGGAGCATAGACTTTATTGATCCGAGAGATTATGCACTTTTTGGCTGTAGCAGTAAAGCAAAGAGTGTACTCTTTCACCCATAGCTGGCATATCACTGAAGAGGATGATTTTATAAAGAATCCATTTCAGGTGTTTCATTGCTTGATCGAATTCGTTGCTTAAAACTGAAATCATTGAAATAACGGAAGAGTGACATCACGAAGGTGTCCAAATGTACTAAGCAGACGTTATATAAAACCCAGTTGTATAGCTTGGGTGTGATTCAGAATAATCTCACATTTAAGGTTACCTAGTCTTGCATTCTTGATACGTGAAAATTTCTCAGGGTGCTGACGGCAAATTTCCCACTGTACTGATGTTATAAGCATAAACAAAAATAACACAATAAAATCAAACGCCAATGATCGTCCAATCCACAAAACAGAAACGGAAAAATGATATGCATATGTCTGATAAAAGAAAAGGCAAAATGAACCCAACCAGCTTTCGTAATCGAATTAAACTAACAAAAGAGGGATCAAGGAAATGGCAACACATTTATGAAGCGCTGTCTTCAACATAACTAAAACTACACATAGATTGAAACTTAAACTAAAGTTAACACAAGCCCATCGATGAAATCCTAGTGCAACGCCAGAATCCAATCTAGAGAAGTTTTAAGAATCCCCAGCACCAATGTTGCATTGGCTTAACCTCCAAAGCCGTAAAGAGTGCGGCCTTGCCTCTTGAGCGCGTACACGACATCCATGGCCGTCACCGTCTTGCGGCGAGCGTGCTCAGTATACGTAACAGCATCACGGATGACATTCTCGAGGAAGATCTTAAGCACGCCACGGGTCTCCTCGTAAATCAGGCCGCTGATGCGCTTAACTCCACCTCGGCGGGCCAGGCGGCGAATTGCTGGCTTTGTGATGCCCTGGATGTTGTCTCTTAAGACCTTGCGGTGGCGCTTTGCCCCACCTTTTCCCAATCCCTTTCCACCTTTCCCTCTACCGGACATAGCTTGAAATTAGGTCCTTTTCAAATTCGAAAGAAATGGATCAACCAAACCCAGGGGTTATTATCATGATTGCGTTATTGAGATGCAGGTTTATATAGAAATCATGCTGTAATGCAATCAGATTGCGATCCGAGTCATGTAACTTATGAGCCGTTGATAGAGTGACTAATCGACGGTATTGAAAACTACAGTGTTATTTGTTAACGATCCGCGTCCTCTTAAATTCCTACCGACCCGATCCGGCGCCCAAAATTTCCTTTGGCGGGCTATTAAATATTTAAAAAAACAAAAAAGGCACAATTTATTTTATATCAAACGATGAGGTTATTTTCTTGAAATTTGAAATCGTTATTTAAAGTTCCTTTCGTCTGGTGCCTAATGGAAGTAAAAGTTCGAATTTCAGACTTAAATAGTTTAGATTTCCTGGCTGATCACATCTTTTACATAGTTGATATCACAAATATTTTCCACATTGGGACCCAATGAAAGAGTTCCGAAAGCCGTTGATGACCTTTCGTCTTGGCACCACCTGGTCACTTCGGCTCTCGAGGTTATTTCACCGATCAAGCATGTTGCGGCGGTATAAAGAGGATTGAACAAGTGTTCGAGCACTTCTTGTTGATTTCGGCCAACACAACCTAGGTACTCACGGTGCACATCGGACAGTACTTCCAAAACACCTCGATGTCTCGAAGAGTCTTTATAGTGTAGCTTGGCGACACAACCTCGAGGCAAGAGGTCTGCCATTGATAACAACTAATCACAACCACTTAACTCTCTTGTTTAATTCATAATTATTCAAACTGGCAATTATGCAAACCCACACTTACGAATGATGATTCTTGTGACGTGCACGCAAGGGCTGCCAAACCCGTACTCAAGTATGATTAGATGTGTCCGTACACGCAATAGTCGCTTATCCCCTTCTATAAATACTCGGGTATGTCTGGCTTACATACATTCAGCGGACTCATACATTCTCTATATTGTAAATTCTCGATCACTTAAGCTGACTTAAGCATCGAGGGCCTTCGTCAGGATAACTTCCAACGTCCTTTGACTAGTATCTGTGTTTTCATATCATTGAGAGAAGACGTCCAATTCTACTCAAGCCTGCTCTTCCCCCGAGGAGCGACCTCCCGCTATGTGCCGATATGTCACCCTATGTATACGTCCATCCAATTGTCCAGGTTAATATCGAAGTATATCCTCCCGACCTCCCAACGATATTGTTTGACACGATTACAGCTCATTGGTTGTCAAAATTCCGTTAAATCATATTCGTTATTCTAAACCAATCTTAAAAGAGAGGGGATAACTATTATTTATTAAGTTTAATAACTATATGATACTCTTAGCTCCACATTCTATCCAAGGTAGGCACATATTTCATTCAGAATTGATGATTTGCTTTCATGTGCAAGAACTTAATGATTTTTACAACATTGGACACTACACTGATTTATGCGAATGGTTCGGGAGAATTAGGAGGCCAAAAATCTATCCACTTGTATTTAGAGACATAACACTTTGTTATATGCTTTCAATGCTGTTTATACACAAAAGAAAACCATTGCTATTAGTGCTCTTAACTTGCATAGAATCCCTTCCCTTCGAAAATGTATTACATCCCATTTCATCCCAAGAATTAGGAACTACACTCAGCATAGGAGGTATATAGGCAGACAGAACAAGAATTCAGTAGTGGCTTCTTATTCTATTTTTGAGAATAGTAAAGGCTTTCATATGTATACATATTTCTTTCGTTTATGGGGAATCGAAACGGATGTAAAATTCCATCATCTAAATGCCGAAGGAAGCCCAGTTCCCATCATATTTCTCTATAAAGTTGACATGTCATCAGTATCACCTGCCAAAGCACTTCATAATAGAAGAAGTCAACGACGATAAAAGAAACTTCATCCCCGAGGATCCACCAGGAAAGTAAGAGATGGCATAGTATGCCAGTGCCAGGACCTACAGGACAACATCATTTCGATATTATGTATGCATCAAATCCTTTATGCTGATGCAAATAGACACAATGAACGAATTAACATTTAGTTGAATAGAGTAAATACCTGAAACAAAGAAAAGGCCAGAGATAACAGATAACTATGAAGTACCATCGAGCCGTAAATGGTCCCAACCATGCAGCCAAAAAACCCTAAAGTAAAAGGAAGCCGCTGAGAGAAAAATGCAGATGCATTAGAAGTGTTTCAACTCCAGCGGAGGATATATGATTGTTGCTGAGTAATTTTACACACCTCCTTCGATGTCATATGATCAAACTGATTTTTTGGACCTTTGAGGGCAAAAAAGGACCCGATGATGAAGGAACAACCAATCGTGAAGCAGATAGCAAATTTCTGAGGCACCAACGCAATGACCGGAAGAAATAAACTGAATGCTATAAACACAAAGAAAACTCCACTAGCCAGGAATAAGCCGAAATACATGAGTGCTTTTCCTGAAGGGATGGAACTGGTGGCGGACTGTAAATTTCCTGGTAAATCTCTTACTCCTTTGGAAACCCTGTCGAGAAGATTGCACAAACGATCAGATGAAAAATGAGTCAAATGTGTTCTCCCACAAGCGCCAAATTTCTACTTTACACCGTAGATATACCAATTAAACCCCTGACATCGAAATTCCAATTTATATAATCCTTGAATAATCTAATCAAACTATTGAGTCCCAAGAACCCTATTGTACCATTGGCATATGATTTCTGCATCCCAGAATACCACAGTTTTCAAGAAAACCGACGGCTGAAAATCCATCTCAATTTATCATGCAAACACCCATACGATTATGGACGACTGTCAGCCGCACAACGACTATATGAATTTATATTTAAATCATATGAACGAACAGAGGTCCCCCCAGCTCTTACTTAACATTCATGCCTTGCCAACCCAATTTTCCAATCTGTCCATCTCGGCACCATCATATTTGAATCAAACTTATGACGGATCTAATGATTAAAATCCTACTTTTAAATACCACTAGTGATTAAGAAAATGGGAATGGGAATTTGATATCTGCGACCGAAACTAAAGGGTGATAAGTTTGAACAATTGGATTGTACACCTATATACCGTGCCCAGTGAATTTGTTTTCCAACCTCACTGTAACATGCGCAGTCCTTGAGAAAGCAACCTGGCTTCATCTCAAACTTCGAGTGGAAAATTGAAGGCAGATGAATGTCAACAGGAGGGAAACTATCAGAAGTATTCTCACAGACATTTTTAAATTACAAAGCGATGAATCAGCCTACCCAATTGTCATTAAACCCAAAAATAAAAACGGTGGCAATTATCTATCCTATCAAATCACAGCAAAAATTTCAAATCGACGAATTAAGAAAGGACGAATCCATACAATACCCCTATTACCATGTGATAAACCCTGCAACAGACCGGAAATGAAGGAAGCTTACACACTGAAGGTTCCGGAAACGGTGTCGTTAGCGGATCTAACAGCGGATTCGATGTCGAACACACCGACTAGAGAGCCCCCGCCGCTACTCTCCTCGGGGGATCTGGCGGCTGCGTAGGAATTCCAGTCCGCCAGCAGAGAGGATGTCGCCTTCGGCTGGACTTCATTCTCACGAACACCACCGGAAAACCAATTCTGCATAGCACTTGGAGCCGCTTTCGATAGATCAGAAACCTTTGATGCGATAACAAAAAGCAGATCGCAGGCACACGAATTACCAACGCCGTATTCAAGTGTCCGTGTTAAATTTTGGCCCCCATCAGAAATTCTATTTTTCATGTTACGTTATAAATTACAATGTATTATGAAATCAAATTAGTTTGTCAAATTTGGATGTCTACAAATTGTCAAATTTGGGTGTCTATAAAATTGTCAAATTTAGGAGAAGTGATTAAGAATTTATATTATTTTAATCATTTCATTTGCCTATAAATAGGTTTGTAATCTTCATTGTAAATACACACAAAAATATACAAGTTTTCTCTCAATTCTCTTCTCTCTAAATTAAGGAAATTCTAGAGAAATAATAATTTCCTATTAACATAAAATCAAGACTTCATTTGAAGCAATTAAGGAGCAATCAAGGTTATTATCTTGGTAATTATTTCATTTAGTTTGTTAATATTTCTTTAAATTTATAACACGTTATCAGCACGATCACTCGATTGTTTTTTATATATGTCATTGTATAATATCATGTTATTATATAAAAGGAGTCATTGACACCTAATTATAATAACGTGATATGATTTACAAATTTCTATCGTTTATTATTATACTTCTGTATAATATCATGTTATTATATAAAAGGAGTCTCTGACACCTCATTATAATAACGTGATATGAATTACAAAATTATATTGTTCATTATTATATAATTTATGTATAATATCATATTATTATACAAATTAAATTTATAACACGTTATCAGCACGATCACTCGATTGTTTTTTATATATTTCATTGTATAATATCATGTTATTATATAAAAGGAGTCATTGACACCTAATTATAATAACGTGATATGATTTACAAATTTCTATCGTTTATTATTATACTTCTGTATAATATCATGTTATTATATAAAAGGAGTCTCTGACACCTCATTATAATAACGTGATATGAATTACAAAATTATATTGTTCATTATTATATAATTTATGT
>KQ988202.1:533643-573040 GCA_001598015.1 Dorcoceras hygrometricum
AACAAAAAAAACAAACACAATAAGCAGCGTCCGCTCTTGTCAAGAGCGGACGCTGCATTTATATTGCAACGTCCGCTGTTTGGGATAGCGTTTTGCGGTATTTTTGCAAACACTTCTCAAACACATTATTTTTTAAAATCATTTTCATTTCTACATTATTTTTTTAAAAAGCCCGTTTTCTCGGACATAGGTTTGTTTCCAGAGAATGGAAATGACGTAGATCAACTCGTTTGTTATCTTTTTGGTACAAAACATCCGTTCTGTTTATTATGAAATCAAATTAGTTTGTCAAATTTGGATGTCTACAAATTGTCAAATTTGGGTGTCTACAAAATTGTCAAATTTAGGAGAAGTGATTAAGAATTTATATTATTTTAATCATTTCATTTGCCTATAAATAGGTTTGTAATCTTCATTGTAAATACACACAAAAATATACAAGTTTTCTCTCAATTCTCTTCTCTCTAAATTAAGGAAATTCTAGAGAAATAATAATTTCCTATTAACATAAAATCAAGACTTCATTTGAAGACAAATTTATACAAATTCTCTCCCAATTATCTTCTCTCTAAATCAAGGAAATTATAGAGAAATAATAATTTCCTATTAACATAAAATCAAGACTTCATTTGAAGCAATTAAGGAGCAATCAAGGTTATTATCGAGGTAATTATTTCATTTAGTTTGTTAATGTTTCTTTAAATTTATAACATAATGTACGTAAATTTAGGAATGGTGTGCTTTACCGACTTGTACGTTAATAATTCTCTAAGGATAACGTTTGCAATTTTCCCTCTCCGCAAAAAATTACAATAACACAATTTTGAATATTTAGGATCACATTAGTCGAGAGTTTACATCTTACATCTCTAAAATTAGTATTCGTCTGGCAAAACATGAAAAATACTTGATAACCATTTTTAAGAGACCAACTGTATCGAACATACCATATAAGCCCATAAAATGTAGATTTGTGCCCACACAATATAAATAAATATAATGAAATAAAAATTGAAATGTAAACGTATCTATATAAAAAAGATACTGATATATATAACCATATTTAAAAAAAATGAAATCAAAATTGAAACCCAAAAGTAAGAGCATTTTTTGAATTAATATAAAGTCTCACCAACACCATTACTATTCACATCTTACTCTTTACTAATAGCGTAGACCAGCGTTCAATGCCTGTGCGTTTAGTCAGAAAAAAAACACACATACTCACAAACATTATTTTCTGTTCTATCTTCTTAAGCATATCTAATTATTTAATTTGAGTGAAAGAAAAGAATGTAAATATATAAAATATAATTATTTAAAGTATTAATTTTTTTGTATTATTTGGCTAATTGATTAAAAACTTAAAGAGAGCAAAACTAAGGGATTGTAGAGAGAAAATTATCGAAATCGAAACAGTAGGTTTCACCGTGTGAAAAAATATTTAATGGACGAAGTTTAATATTTAGTAATAGATAGTAATAATTCAAAAGAGTGTCAAATCAGTGACCAAAAAAATTCTTACTCTCGTAATATAACTTCATCTCTATTATGGACTTATGGTTGATTAAATTATGTTTAAAAAATAATTGAATAAATACAACAAGATTTCTCAATGTGATGCATGAAATCAGAGGACCATAATACAACTTATCCACTCAGTACACCAGAAGGCTTTGCATACAATATGAACGAGGGACGAAAAAGAGAGCTCAGAGAACTTTCAAGAGCTGGACTTCGAAAACCAAAGGCTCCTTTGCATGAGACAAAAGGCTCCGGCGAGGACCATACTGCAACCAACAAGCAGTAGCTTAGAGATAGTTGTTTACATGAACAAGTTCCAACAGTTTTTGCAAAATGATGTCACTGATTTATCGACATTATCAGACCACAAAGATCAGGAATAGGAAAAATTGTTGCACGCAGACGAAATAAGAATTTTCATAAATGCGCAACAGAATGTATTTCCATTCAAAACAAGCATCAAATGGAGTAGGTGAGCACATCAAAAGAAAACTAAAAAGCACAGGCCGAAAAGCCACAGAAGAGAGAGATGTTCGGACCTCTTCAGGAATTGGTTGTAAAGTCTCGTTAACATATCCCACAGAAGGAGGTATCAAAGCCCTTCTCTTTCCTGAAGAATTGTCGATATGAGCCCGGGTGATTTGTACATTCCACTTACAAGAAGAATCACGGGACGTAATTTTACATGTCCATTATGAACCTCTATAAATACTTGTAGAAATAAAAGTTTGAACCAACCTCCAACCTTCATGCCAATCAAAACCTCCTTCAAACCTTTTATTATCTGGGATCACATCCAAAAGTAAAATGCGATATGTAAGACACACACAAAGAAAATGGACCTTTATGTTTACTTTGCAACATTGTCAATCACAAATTCATTCCACTCCCACCATTGAAGGATCAATCTAACCTGCTTGTCATCAAGAGGAAGTATGACAGGAGAACTCTCTCCACTGAATTGATCGACAGAGCTAATGGAAAACACCAGAAATTCAAGATGATTTATGCTAAGAGAAACAAAAATCAGAGGGACTGAACTAATCGAGAAAAAGCAATTATCAGCAAACATGACAAGAAAACATGGAATAATTAAAGTATAATTATGCATTCGAAACTTCCTAACATGCAATTATACCTATGAACAAAGTATCCATTTGACCGCCTGCATACATAATTAAACTCCACGAGATCACCTTCACTGGCTTCCTGACCTTGACCTTCAACGACGTCTGAGACAGTCATCAAGAACTTAATTGATAACAGAAGTAATGTTTAACGCACATGTTCCTGCCCACCTCATAACCTTGATTTCTCAGGTACTTTGGTTTACGTAGCTTTATTCACCATTCCATGACATAATACTCTTCAAAATAGAAAAAATTTGAATGTGAAAGTAGTTGAATAATAATTTTTAGACGAATACATGAAGATAGACTGAAGTTCAAATCACTTTTCATATGATGAATTTAAAATATCATCGTCCTACGAATTCCCCTGAGCCCCTGCAACTACATTCGTACTTGAAAACCAACAGAAGTATGGTCCAAAAGCTTTGGTCCTCAGCACCCTCAGAAGATTTTACCTTGTATTCTCACACCGCTGGCGAGCTTCAGAATCCTGCATGCTTGTAAACAGCCATCACAAAGGAACCAGTTACTGCACTGAGTACTGAACTACTGGTACATGCATCGTTTCTCTTGGCTGAACAATATCAGAAGATAAAAGAAGTCCAAACAGATTTTACCTCAGGATCTCTGGTTCTTTCATTTCATTCATAGGGGCAGCAAAAGCAGTACAAACATTAGCCAAGATCACATTAACTCCGATGAGTGGCAGAATTGCCCTTCTTGGCAATTTCTGCGCTGTAAGCCCTGGGAATCTCCCCTTCAATGGCTTTTGAGCAGCAACCTTGACTTCTTTGATTCTCCTGATACTGTAGTCTTCAAAACATAGCTGAAACTCAGGGTTTTATGCTCAGAGCCGACAACCAAAATCGTATAACAAATTGGGTAACCTTAAATCAACTTGGACCAAAATAGCATGTATCATGCACCAAATTCTAGGCTGTCATTGACACCATGTTTACCATCTATTATCGGATTCATTGAAACTTCCCCAACATAAGATGTCACCGATGTGAGATTATTTCATTGACAGAACGTATTATGAACTTATTTCGACTGACACAGCTGCTATTGAACTTCACAAAAAGTTCAAAAATTTTCAAACTCAAAACGCACACATAAGAGATTAAAATTTTCAGCACTGTAACTTTATAACTTGTACCAGATGAACAGAATGTTCAAATACCATCATTTAAATTTCGAATCATGAAAAAAAAAAACCGACACAGAATTGATTGATAAGGAGAGATGGATTTCACCTTGCAAAATCGGATAGCTTTAGTTGGATACGGGTTTGAAAGGTCCGAGCTTCCATAATTGGAGTCGTCTGGACTAGATTTGCGAGAGCGCCCAGTTTCGTCCACAACTCGGCTAGAGGCTATGATAAAATAAACTTTATTTTAACGTTTTCTTTTTCAATAATTAAGTGTTCTGTCGATCTTTAACATAAGTAACGTTGACAAAAAGACATGAGATATTAAAATGAAAGTTTCTAAAAATTTGAATTTTTTTAATAAAACCTTTTTATATTTTTATATACATTTATTTTTATGAATAAACAAATATAATAAAAAAGTCCGAGGTATTTTAAGGTTCATTACAATTATATTGAGCTGACCTCATGTAGAGGTCACTTTAATAGTCATGGATAGTCATGCTTAATGGTTTCATGGTCCTGGTTTCGGAGTGGTTCCAATCGGTTCCGGATCAAGTGGAATCGGAATCGGTTTTAACCAGTTCCGGTTCGGTTCCGGTTTCGAGGCAAAAAACTCGGAACCGGAACAATCCACTACTGAATTCGGTAGTGGATGAACTGGTTCCGAACCGGTTCTCGTACCCAATAATTTTAAATAATTTAAATTTTTTCAAATTAATTGGTAAGTAAATCAATTTTTCTTTTAAGTGTTTTCAATAAAAAAATACATAATGTGAAATATAAAAATAATTGAAACATGAAATTCATTAAATATCTAAATTATATCTCGATTTATTAAAATATATTTCGAATATTCTTCGTCTTCATCGGGACTTGAGCTTGCAAATCCATCAATTACTCCAGCAGTCCGATTCTTTTTTTCTGCAGCAAACCAATCTTGTAAACATGTTAGCATGCCAAGAGTATCTAAATTAGTTCGTTGGTCCCCAATAATTCGGCCACACATTGAAAAAGCTGATTCGGAAGCAACACTTGAAGTTTGAACAGGTAAGATGTCTCTTGCAATTGTTGCTAGAATATAATAAAGTTGTGAATTTACTTTCCACCATTCCAAAACATCAAAGTTTTCCGGAGTTTCAAAATATTGACTCAAGTAGAGTTGAATTTCATTTGAATTTAGTCTTGTTACTGATTTTCCTTTGAACTTTTGCCGCTTGAAATTTTGGTAGAAACCGAGGGCACCCATTTTGCCTTGTTGTGTCGACCTTTCCTCCGGCTCCGACTGCTTGATCGGTGTACTCTGGTCGTTTGCGTACAAATCAAACAATTCTTGGAGAGAATGCATGATTGACTTCTTTTGATCGTCAACATTCTTTCCAAGAAATTTAGCGTAATAATCAAAAAATATATCGAAAGCAACTTGACCTTGGCTAGGATCAAGCAATGCCGCCAAGCCATGCACAAGTGGGATAGTCTCCCAATATTTAAAAAAATTATCCTTCGTACTACAAAAGAATGCAAATGTGGGTTCTCACGAAATTCAATAATTAAAAAAAACATATTAAAAATCAAAGGGTAAAAACATCGGTGCAGTAGGATAGTGTATGCCAGAAAACTTTTCGATCGCCTCTTTAAAAATTTCCAAATAAAGAAACACATTGAGTTAAAACATCCCAATCAGATTCAGTCCATAATAAAGCTTCTGCAGCAATATTGTTATAAAATTGAGTGACAAAATCTTTAAAACGTAATAAAGTACTTAGCAAGTGATATAGGAATTCCATCGAGTTTCAATAGGTTGGGGGAATTTTTCAAATCTAACTCCACTAGAAATACACAGTTGTTTCCAGTCACGACCATATCTTCTTTTAGTAATAGTTTCCCACATACTTTAAATTTTTCTATAACGGTACCCAAAGCATCATCGAATGCACATTTAACACATAAGTTTATCACATGACATGCACATCTCACATGAAGCAATTCACCATCTAGTGAATCTTTAAGGTATCTAAGCACAGAATTATTGGCACTCGCATTATCTAATGTTATAGACATGATTTTATTTTGTATGCCAAAAACTTTAGAAACATTTAAAACATATAAAGCAATAGTATAGCCGGAATGTGACAAATCTAATATATCTAAAGATAAAATTCTTTTTTGTATTTTCCAAGTTTCATCAAGCCAGTGACATGTAACGACAAGATAAGATTGAGAATTGATATTAGTCCAAATATCAGTTGTCAAACTAACTCTACAAGAGATACTCGAAAGTTGCGAAATTAATGCCTCTTTGTATTCATGAAACATCTCGAAACAATATTTTTTAAGTGTGTGTCTATAAATATTGTGAAAACCAGGCTGAATAGTGCTAGTAAATTCAACAAAACCTTCTTGTTCGGCTATTAAAAAAGGTTGTTTACATGTGATAGCGAATTTAACTATAGCTCTACGTGAAATTTCTTTCGTAATAGTAAAATTTTTAAGAGTCAAAGAATTAATTTGTTGTTGAGTATGTTCTCTACCAAGTGGTTGTAAAGTATTATGATCAAGTTTATGTACCTTTACCAAGTGTTTTTTCAATGTTCCGGTACCTCCTCATTGACCACTCGTTTTATAAGCATTTTTTTTTTGCAAATTTTACATACAGCTATAGCATCGTTAGTACCTGGTTTTGATTGAATTTCAAAGTGATCCCAAACTTTGCTTCGTTTCGCTCGGAACGTGCTCATTGACGCCATCGTGTTGCTTGTTCCAATGGACGACGGTGTTGGAACATTCCTATCATCATCGCCAACAAGTCCAATAGCTTCTTCCTCCTTGTGAGTGGCTTCAAGTTCATCGAAGTCGGGAATATAGCCAAAATCATCACCGAATTCGGGAATGGTGGGAGGAAGTTCGCGTCGAGCACCACCACGATTCGAAGATGAAGCCATCACAATTTTTTTGGCTTAAATGTTGAATATAGAGAGAACTTTATATTTGAAATGAAGATATAGAGAATGAGATTGTGTGAAAAATAGTTTAGAAAACATCCATATATGTAGCAAATTTTTGGGTAAAAAGAAATTAATAATTATAGTTTGGTAATTGCTAATTGCCAATTAAGAAAGCAAATTTTTCATTTTTAAAAGAGCCGTTGGTACTTGGTACTAATTGGAGCTCTTTTTACTTTTTTTTTTTTTAAATATATGGTCCCGGTTCCGATTTCGGATCCGAAACTTGGGACAGGAACAAGAACAGGTAGGTTCCGGTTCAACTTTATCGAACCCACTCCAATCCATTAATTAATGGGTTTGGGGTGGTTCCAGTTTCGATTTCTTCATATTGGTTCCGATTTGGATTTAATGGGCCGGTTCCGGATTGGTTCCGGATTGGTTCCTGGTCGAACCGGCCCATTAAACAACCCTAGTCATGGATAGTACGCTAACCGAAGAGATATATCGTTTTTGGCAAGCAATCACCTTTAGATTAAATTTTAGTGTCCGATCAAGTATAGGAAAAAAAAATACCAAATGTTTCATCACAAGGAAGAAAAAGAGTATTAAATAACAATTAAATTTGACAAAATGAATAACAAAAATTACGAAGATTTAATGACTAAATTACAAATATCATCTCAAATAACCACCTCAATTCTTAACGTTGTTTGAGCAATTTGGAAAAGAAAGAGCTCCTATTCTCTATTTTAAAATGCTGAAATATGATTAGATTAAATAAACAAAAAATTTGTGGCTATAGTAATTTTTATTTTGTCAAAAAAATTTAAATTCACAAAATCTATTCCCCACTTTAAACTCCCCATATTGAATAGTTTTACGTAATGGTTTAAGTTCTCGTGAACATGCCCAATAATTTTTAAGCCAGTAATTACGCACTTCTTGTACCTTTTCTTCGTCATCTCGAAGACGGTGCTAAACAAAACCTGTTTTGTATCCCCAGGTTGAAAATTTTCAGCTTCGCGTTTTTCTTGTATATAAGCGAATCACAGCTTGATTAATTTGCATAATTGCTTTGAATTTCGATACTCAGCGATCTAGGGCTTCGACATGACGACGGCTGCAAGACCTACGTGGGCACCCGCTAAAGGGGGAAACGAACAGGGGGGAACAAGAATATTTGGCCCATCTCAGAAGTACTCTTCGAGGGATATCGCTGCTCACACTACCTTAAAGCCGAGGTTTGTTCTTCGCTCCCACCTCCCCTTTCTGGGACTATCAATGGTGCCGTGTGACTTATAGTTCGATTTCTTTAATGATTTTATGTTATGCTGAATAATACAGCTGATTTGGTTTTGATTCTGCTTTTTATCGGTTCCGCGACTAATTGAACGGTATCTTAAGCCTTGGTCCTTTATTGTGTTATGCAAGCTTAGCTTTTGGGTTTTTTTCTTCATACCTGGATGAAGCCACGATGGATGACTCTGAAATCTTTAATAGAAGGATCGTTGTGTTCATGTTAATTTTTATCTTGTTCATTTATTGGTTATTGAAGGGAGAGTTTAGTTCTCCAACCTTTTATGTAATGTTTGTGCCTGAGCTGTTTGAAATCTAATTATTTTATCTCAATGCCTGGAGACAGAAAGGAAGGACAAGATACTCAAGATGAGCTGCAAAGAAGGGATCTCCGAGATGAACTGGAGGAGAGGGAGAGCAGGCATTTCTCATCTAAAGGTTAGTTTATTTAAGTTTATCTGGGTGCAACTATAGTTCTAAAGTTTTTCCCTACCATCTTCTTCTTTATGTTATCTCACTTCATATATAATGTCGCAGAGGACAGAGAACGTCGAAAGGGAGGCCAGCTACTTATTGAAGGTATATGATAACTCTGTAGCTTGATTTGGAGTTTGTAATAAAGTACTGAAAGAATTCTTTTTTGTTCGTTGATTTAATGATGTGACGAGAGACCAATATTTGTAGGGTCCAAGAGAGACATTGAAGACCGTATTGTTCCACGAAGTGTAGATGCTGATGATGCTGATGTGGAAGTTCAGTCTGATGAAAGGTTCGTGCCTCTTGACTATTCATGTTTGCCCTTACTAATTACGATGACTCTTATTACATGCATCAGTAATGTGCTGAGTAACTAGACTACCAAACAATTCTTGTACTTGAGAAATATGTGCGGTGACCTATAAGTATGCACTGTTATTCGCTTTTCACTCTATTACTTTCTTCCTATTCTCCTTGTTTTTTTGGCTTTTATTGTTTGACGTGAAATGTCTCAAACTACACTGAATTATCATTGTTTTTTGTCACCGATGTTAATTATTTTCTGTTGCTAGTGAGGATGATGATGATGATGACGGGGATGATGAAGAAGCACTTTTAGCTGAGCTTGAACGTTTGAGGAAAGAGAAGGCAGAGCAGAAAGAAAGAGAAGTGAGTTCGATGGCTGGTCATACTGTGTTGTAACTCTTTGTTGGCTGTGTTTCAAATCATTATTGATAGTGTCAGTCTTGGAACTTATATTGATATTTAAACTAAAACATCATCCCTCATACTCGATACACTATACATTCTAGCATTTACTGGCCCTCTCACTGAGTACTGCAAAATTTGACCTCTGCATATTTACGTGCACATGACCCTCCTGTTTGTATTATGATTTTTTTTATACATTTGCTTGATTGCTATGTTTTGTATTTAGTTACAAGGATTAAGTTCTTAGTTGCCTTGATATATCTCTCTGACATTTACATTAGAATCTGGCAGTGCTGCCTACTCTCTAGACTCCTCATAGTGCAAACATGGTTAACAAAGCGTTGATTTTTTGCAGGAACGTCTACAGCAAGAAGAGGAGCTGAAAGCTAAAGAAGAACAGTTGTTGCGTGGAAATCCGTTGCTAAATAATGCGACTTCCTTTAGTGTGAAGAGAAGGTATCGACAACTGCCTATTACAATTAATATACTCTTCCTGTCACAATGGTATTTTGTTTGATTATATCAAATAAGTCGACTCTCTATTTTGTTCAGGTGGGATGATGATGTAGTTTTCAAGAACCAAGCTCGTGGGGAGTCAAAAACAGCAAAGCGCTTTATCAATGACACTATCCGGAATGACTTCCACCGAAAATTTCTTCAGAGGTACATGAAATAATTTGCATGATAAATTTGGTTCAAAATTACCCAGTGTTTTGAGCCATACGTAAAGAAAACAGATCATACAGATTTGACTGTTGTGAACACCGAAGTTGTGTTGCATTGGTTTACTCTTTCAACTTCCAAATGTTGCTGATTAATATTTTCGTGGAAAAAGTTTTCATATTGTATTCTATTTATGTGTGTGTGTTATTAGCTGGTTGGTTGTTTATCCATAGCGCTATGTTTGTAGCGCACTCTTAGTGCTTAAAGTCGGTAAGTGATTGTTAATCATTCCATTCTCTGTTCTTTTAGTACTGGAAAACAATATTGACAATGCTTCCCAAAAAATAATAATAAAAAAAAACAACACACACACACACACAAAATCGACGCCTTGCACTTAATAAATCAGAATGTATTTTTTGAGGATCAATCAAAACAGATTAAATTTGATCTATTTGCTTCTTCCGTCCTACTTTTAGAACCTAGTTTACTAATATACCAGCAAGATACTCTCTTTAGTATTGCGTACTAAACTCTCGAGAAATCATCTAGTAGATAGAAACTCTGCAAATCCGATCACCTAGAGGCGTTTGAAACTTCAATAATCGAGGTTCTAAAATTCACTTGGATATTTAAGTTGGACACTCACTAGCAATCATATGAAAAATGTGTATCATTCATTTTGCTTGAGAATTCTTTTCAAGATTTTTTTTTCCCATCTGAATTTATCTTGTATTTTGAACATTCACATATTTTAAATAGCTTTCTCCGAAGGTGTTGGGCTGTTAGCTTTATTGTCATCTCATGTACTGCGTTTTTATTTCTTTTTAACCTGTCAAGTTCAAAAATGTATAATCACGGGTAAAGAGTTTTCGAATTGTTAATAAAGCAATTACGTGTATCGTATTAGTGTTAAGTACATTTTAGTTACGTCCAAATCTGAAATGTAGTAAATCTTTTGACGGGTATTAGTAATGATTCTACATATAATCTCGTTTTATTTTCCTACATGATTTACTAAATCGATCTATCGCTGAATGCCTATCAATACTCTACGCAGAATCATTAATTTGAACAAGGCGATGCAATTTGGTATGGAGCAAACTGTATCTTTCAAAAAATTTACACATTGAATTTGGTATAAGAAATTATTCGAAGGACAATTCGTTCGCCCTCGCCCCTAGCCACAATATGAATAATCGGATAGGCAGAAGAAAATGAAACCAACGCATCAGGGAACCTATGGTTTTAGATTTTGAAAAATGAAAACGTATGTCAACGAGAATCAGTTCCTTGATCTGCCAGTCAAATGTGGTACATATCTACTTTCCTTCGCAGACAAATGTAAGCAAAGAACCTGTAAACTAACGCCATTCCCAACAAAATCCAAACTTCTTGCAATCCGCCATCCAAATTCACCGTGTCAAATGACGGTGAACTCTGTAATCTTCGGCAACCGCTCCTGCTTTCGCAGTCGTACAACTGATCACCCGAATACTGTACCTTAAGCAGCAGTCTGAAGCCGTAGAACATAAAAGATACGTACTTGAGCCAGCGCATGAATTTGGGTATGTGCTGAAAATGCCACGACAAACTAAAGTTAAGACTAAATCTTTGTACATTTTCTTACCAAAAATACTTCATCATCTGAGAAATTAAATTCGAGACCAATTCATATGTAAATAATCAAAAATTGGTTGTGTGCTATATTTGACACTGTTACCTGTTGTAACACAATCTTGACCATTTATCATCAAAATACACATATTGGTGTCGTGACCTGTTTTTCGAGGCATATTTGTGGATTTTTTATACATTATATTTATGAATTTTGAATCACAGAAGATATGCACAAGTTTTAGACATTTTCTCTTTCAAATTTCACTACCTGAACATAATAACCACCAGTGAGAAGAAACAGCATTAATAAAAGGGATGCAATCATGCCTGCCCTTTTGATGCTCATTACTGCAGCTCCTAACAGTTCTCCCGCACCCTGAGATCATGCATCAAAATTTAGCATACAAAATGGTTGCAACTTTAACAAATAAGTGCTGGATGAAGAAAGGTTAGATATTTTTTACTTGACTGGTTACAGCTATCAGTAGAATTGCAGATAAGGTGAAGAAGAAGCACTCTACTGTCCTCTTGAATCCAGCCATGAAATATAAAATGGACATAAAGAAAGTTGGATATAGAATGTGGGCTAACATGTCAGATAACGTGCTGCAGGCATAGTAAACACTCAATCTGTACATGTCTGCCTTCCTTTCTTTCACCAAATATATCTTCTCAAATGGGAAGACATAAACTGCCCCAAATATTGATGAAGATGTCCAGAAAATACAGATGTAGAATAGCAAACCAATCTGCGGTTTAGATGTAAAAAATATGTACATTTTTTAGATAAAGGTGAATTTACTTAACCGAATACAGAGGACGAAGAATGCTGAGGTCACCTGATCTCTGAGTTGAGCCTCTGTTGCAGTATTGGATTTCCACCAAAGAAGGCCTAAAAGAAAAGCCACCCCAAATGCCTGAAGTAGCCGAAGATGATCAAAATAATCTCTCCATCTCTCTTTAAATGTTCTCTTGAATACTATCCTGAATTGTTCACACCAACTCAAGGTCCAATCTTTCTTCACTTGAATAGCTAACTGAAGACTCTCTGGAGCCTTTGTTATGTGATGTATCTCTTCCATTTCTTTTGGTTCCAATAAAACTTTGTACCTGAGTTGCAGATACTGTCAAAAGACGACAGTCGTTAGAAAAAATGCTGAACATAAAGGAAAGCCTTCTGAAAATGTCCAGAAACAGAGGCAAGTTCACTACTCACTCTTATAACAAGTTTTTCATATTCTTGACTACCCTGAGATGCAAACAGTTCATCAGGAACCTTGATGTCATTCACTTCTCCTGTTGCTAAATCCAGCAAGAATTCAGCAGGGTTCATCGCTATTTGTGGAGTAAATGTTAATGATGAAAAATACTGCATCGCTTCTCTGCCCTTCCCATAGTAGATTGGATACCCTTCTGATATCAGTAAAACTTTGTCGAACATGTGAAACATCCGGCTTGAAGGTTGATGGATTGTTATAATAACTGTCTTTCCAGCCTATTGGGTTCAAAAAGATGAAGCTTTGTGTTAGTGATTTTGTGGGCTCATTATTTCATCAGAGGGATCATGAGAAAAACAGATCAAAATGGCACATTATGTACCTTTACTAGACCTTGAAGTATCTGGAGTAGTTTAGTAGCTGAAGTTGAATCAAGACCTGAGGTTGGCTCGTCAAGCAACAATAATGAAGGATCTACCAGTATTTCATGCCCGATACTAGTCCGTTTCCTTTCGCCACCAGAGATTCCTTTAACAAAACCACCACCAATTCTTCTACCCAGACATCTATAAGTCGTTGCAATGAAAATTAATAATTGACAGTGCGTCTCAGGAAAGATCAGGATGTAGTAAGATTTAAAACGAACCTATCAAGGCATAATTGTTTCACAACCATCGCTACTCTCTGGTACTTCTGACATTGATTCATTGTGCTAGGAAGTCTTAAGAAAGCTGCAAAAACCAAAGTTTCTTTCACTGTCAATTGTGGGAAAAGGACATCATCTTGTGTCACAAAACCAATCCTGCAAAAAACGAGAAAATAACGTCTGAACAGAATAAGAATCTTGATTCTACTGATGCCAATTCTTTCGGATCGAAATCAGTTGAAACAGCAGCTGATTTTTCAATTACCTCCTCTTCAGAGCTGGATTATACAAGATATCATTGTAAGTAACAGTTCCTTTAACATTTTCACGCAGTCTGCCGCCTAATATCTTCAACAAAGTAGTTTTTCCACTTCCAGATGGCCCCATGAGGGCTAGGATCTCCCCAGGGCCAACGCTTCCAGTGATTCCTTTCAATATATGCTTGTATCTATCTTCTTCAATTTTCAAATGGAAACTTAGCTTGGACAGAACATCTCTGACTGGATTAACAGAAGAAGGATTTTGAATTTTCACCTTGAACTGAACACCTGAGAACTGCATAAAATAGAAGTATCAAATGTTTCATCTTTGTAACCAATCAGTTCTGAGAAAGAACTTAAGAGATTAAGAATTGCCTTGAGAAAAATTGGGAGGGTCCTATCCAGTCTTGTGCTTGATATCTCTTCATCTATATCTATTTCTGAACTCTTATTACTAAGACAAGTTCGAGCGGTTAACTCTGAGTTCTCCCTGGAATTCATGGTTGGAGGGGCAAATGACAAATCTTCAATTTCGTTTTGTATCTGAGTTTCCATTTTTTCTTGCAGTATTCATTCATAAAATAGCCAAAATTTAGGTTACAATATAAATGATTTTATAGAGTAAATTAAACTACAACAGACCAAAATCCTGCCTATACCGTGAGAAAGAATGATAATTGTTGAGCAGCAAGCTTTCTATGGCCAACTACTGAGTTAGATGACTTGTTTTCTAGTTACCATAAATACTTTTGGCAATAATTTGACCACATCAAATGTAAGGAATTGCTAGTATAAAGTTAAAATGTAAAAGCCCAGTAATGGACGATCCTCCTTAATTCAATAAGTCACCACATATTATATTTCTCACTGTCGCACCCGCTGAGTCGATCCATACAGAAGAGGTGTTTCAGAGAACTTAAACCTACAAATGATATCCGTATAGAAAATGTCCAACACCTTTATGTTAAAGATATATACATGGTAACAAGACAGCTCGATGACGACTAAAAAAGTCTGCTCAAAAGTTACTTCCGTTCTACTTGATTCATAATCTCTATTAGCAATAAATAAAATATAAATATGCCCTAGTGAGAATCATTTTTCTTCATAAGAATGACGAAATAATCAACTGCTGATAAATCCATGGCGCTGTTGTCAAAAATGCTTTTTCTTTTCTTGCGTTGATCGTCCTTTTCTTGACGTTCAAAGTGTTTCTGGGCATGACTTGCTACCTGAGTAGGCGTTCTTGTTACCACAACGTACCGTGCAATGCTCTTCCAATCACCCTTTCCATATTTCTCCAAACCAACCAGAAATAACCTGCGAATCAAAGAAACTGAGTTTCCAAGATAATTTTTTAATTATTATATCTCTATCTGTATTAATTACCGAAGATACACTGATGAATCATTAAACCTGTGTTCATCTTCTGTCCAAGGTTTGGCAGCTTTTCTATGCATCATGGCTTGCTTCTTCTCCGATTTAGGGTTTTTTAATGGTTCTGATGATCGGAACTCTTCGTATCCTGGTGGTTCAATCGACCCAGCCTCGATCGACGCTACGTCGTCCATCAACACGGCATAGTGTCGTTGAACTTCGGCGGCTGATTTTGTTCCAACATTCGCAGCGATTTTCTCCCATCGATTCGGGAAATGCTCCGAAAATTCCACCAAACTATTCTCAAATATCTTGTTTTGTTCCCAAGTCCACGTTGAGTTCCCATCATTCCCGCTCAAATCAGCCATTACCCGCAAACCAAAAAATTACATGTGAAATTGTTATGATGATGAATATTTCTTTTAGATCAATGATACAAATATTTATTATGTTTTGCTGAAGAATAGTCTCGCACCTTATTGTTAAATTGTATATATACCTTACGAAAAATAATTTTTGGATATGATCTTCAGCCAAATTTCTATATCTATTAGCTGAATTTTGAATTCATTTGTCGAATAACTAAAAGGAAAATGGAATTAAACACACACATGATTATTATAATTAGATAGAGCTGGGCGGATTAGATTGCAATGATTCGATATGTTTCTTTTTCATTGTTGGAAAAAAATATACAATATTGTAATTATTGATATTATAATGTATCTATTTAAATTAATCACGATGTCTAATTATAATCCTAAAATTTTATTATTGATAAAATTTATTCCAAACCTCATACAATTTTGTTTTCTTGATGTGTAATACATTTAACTATAATAAACCAATTTTTTTTTTATTAACTATAAAAGGATCCATTTAATTTTCTCATTGAAAACGCCGAAAATCATGTGAATTCGAAAGATCAATTAATCGATGGTTTTAGATTTAATTAATTAAAATTTTTATTAGCTTAAAATGAACCTTTTAGTCAGATAACCAAATTCACATAGGCAGGAAAGTAAAAGAAGTTTATGTTATTTAATACTTATTTATAACAATAGGAGAATTTAACTTCTTTATTCTGGAGTATATTTAACACAAATATTTCTTTCCAAGACAAAAACAAGAGCAGTATGTCTGAATTATATATTTTAAAAAAATACAATTTGTAACTAATTCTCTTACTGTATTTAGTTAATGTATTATACGTGAAGATTTTCGCAGCAAGGATTTCTATATATAATTTTTAAGATACATATTTCACACAACTGAATACTTTACTAGCTTCAACTAATTAAACTAGCAATCTTATTATACGAAATAATTAAACCACCAATCTTATCTTACTCCCACAATGCAAATGCTAAAAAGTTAAAAAAAAAATGTACAACGCGAATATATATACATATGGATGATTAGCGATTCATGGTTCAGTGGCCAATGTTCTTGATAGCAGAGTTTGGTGTTGGAGTGATTTAGTGAACAGGGCAGCCTGGAACGACGACTCCAGGAGCGGTGGGGCAAGTAGCCAAGGGGCAATGATCGTCGGAGTCCAGACCCCACCATTCTGGGCCGAAGACTCCATAAGATTGCAGCGCGAAGAATAGCAGCACGCCCATGAATGCGATCCCAGCATTCAGCGCAGCAGCCAAGATGTAGGCATGCCTAGCCCACCATTTCTTGTGGACCCTGTATATATATATGTTGAAGAAGATTCCAGCAATGCCCCACATGATGTAGTTCACTGATCTTGCGGGAGGCATTGTCATTGTAGCTCCCAAGATGAGGGGCGCATTGATCAGGCTGATCCACTTCTTTTCGGGATATTTCTTTGTCAACATGTAGATTGGCACAGGTGCTATTGCACCCGCCAGGAACCACCAGTTCATCGCACCATAGACTCCGCGGCCAGTGAACATTCGGAGTGGTCCGATGACTCCCCATATGATCGAGGCGTTGTAGAACACGTCGTCACCAGGGCAAGTCCAGGGGCTACCGTCTGGTAGTAGAGAAGGGTCGCATATGTGCTCGATCGACGTGAGGAGCCACCAAGACGTCGAGAAGCACACCCATGATGCAACCACGGTTCCTGTCAACTGCCATTTCGGAAAAAGTTGTGAGAGACTGAGAGACGGATCACTTCCTCTGCAGCTAGTGGTTGCAAGAATGCATGGCTAGACTATTGCAAACACTATCTAAGCTTTTTTTTTAATGCTATACAGTTTGTGTTACCTGAACGATGAACATGGATTTCGGAGGAATTTTCATGTAGTGGCCTAACTTGAAGTCGCTTAAGAACCCTAGTGCTTGTGCCATGCTGATGTAGCCGTAAGTCTTGAATGCTACATTTGCCAGCGGTCTCCCAGGGTAGACATAACCGATGATCATCTCCGTTATAATGTTTAGACCCATTTGCTGCACAGAGTTTGCATGATATTAATCGGTATGAACTTTTGTGGGGAAGTGGTAAGATCAGAGTTCATTCAAGAATCACAGAAGAAGTTCACTAAATTAACAAGTTGATGTACCTGATTTGTTGTGGCTTGTATTATTCCAATTGGTAAAGTGAAGAAAAAGGCCATTACACAGGCCATTATCAGCCCCCACCATGGGAGTTGGAGCTGCTTGTCAAAACCTTCACAAGCATACAGAGCAAAGCAAAATACTGCACCCAAAATGGCATAGAACCACCAGTTCGGTACTTGTTCGTAGTTCTTCTTCATTATCCTCGTGTGCACGTCCATTTTGCCATGCAGGTTGTCCTTCGCCTTTGTCCACATCGACCAAATTGTTCTGATTACAAGTTAACAGAAAATCCGCTAAAGTGATATTGCAACTGCAAGTGACAGTATCAGAATTGAACTTCAAAATAGAAACTAAATATGTTCTCACTTTCCATGGAAGAGTCCAACGTGTGAGACTGTAGCAGACAAAGTTGCGAAGCCGAGGCCATAAGTGAATGCGAAGAAAACACTTAGATATAGTTTGCTATAAGCTTCGTAGCCAGCTATATTAAGATCAAAAGTTTCCGGATTGATCACACGAGAGATGTTATAAGAGCGACCGGTGTGATCAAAGGTGTGGGAGGAAAAGATTGGGAACTTTTTGGCGTCATAAACATTAAGCCAATAGGTCAATGGGGTCATCACATACATAACAAGGAAAAATCCGATGAGGCTGTTGACAATGGCGAATCCAGGAGAAGAGATGGGATTGCTTATGAAGCTCACAACTGCAGACCAGTCCAAGGCGAAGGAACCGATTCCCAGACCATGCAAACCAGAGCCAATTTGTTGAGGGAGTATGGAATCCTTCCAAATCAAACAGGCGATAGAGATGGCGGAAATTGAAGGGAAGAAATAGGCTGGGATTAAGTAGTACGCAAAGCTTGCCACAAAGACCACAATAAAGAACTGTTGCCTTGAAAGCCCTCCTTTTGGTCTTATTTCTTTTTCATGCAATGCTCTAAAAAAAAGTGGAAAGGGACAGGTCAGATTCCACTCTGTGTTAGTACTTTTCTCTTTTTTGAATAAAAAAGAATGAATATGTATGCGTATACCACCTGAATAAAGACACGGCAATCATATTTTCAGGCCACCACATGAAGGGGGAGTCCACCAAAATTGCCCTGAACAATCCAGCCCAGCCATATCCAAGCATCTGATATAAATCAGAAACAAGGAAACCAATTAAAATCAGTTCGAAACAGAAACAAACCCTTCATGCTACAGGCCTCACAAACATGCGACACGAGTTACCTGCGTAGTTTGGACCAACAGCCAGGCGGCAAATGGATGGAGATCACGGTGGTAGAAGGCCTTAACAATGGTGATGATGTTAACAGCATAAACACCAGACGCGCCGCAACTCGCAAATATAGTGATCAAGACATGCTCTTTGAGAGTGAAAGGCCCTGGGTTCAAAGAAAATGACCAGTTTGTCATCGGCACATGGAAAGCCTTGGTAGGCAGCACTCTTGCCATGAACTTTCCGAGTGGGAGAGTGACAATCTGTACAGTCACGGCGGAAATGGAGAGGTTGTTCTGTCTGTAGCCAAAGAACTGGTTGATAAAGGCCAGCATCACGCATGAGAGCATGCCAAGAAGCCATGTCCTGAATGTCAGGACCGGCATCGTGGGATCATCGGTAACCGGTACAGTCAGCCTCACTTGCTCAATTGGGCAGTAATCTTCATCTTCATCTGCATGATTCGGCCCAACATTTCTAGATTAATTCCTCAAGAACTTGCACGAAAACCAGCCTTTGTTTCATGTCTCATCTTTTTTCGGTCAAGTAGAACAATACATATATACAATATACAACGGACATTAATGAAATGGCATCAGTAATACCAGTTATGTCAACATCTGTGTGATGCTTCTTGGGTGACTCGTCGCCTCGAGGGAGTGTGCCGCCATCCATGCTGGCCATTTCTTGCTTGATCCTCAAACGATTCAGAAAGACGAACAGCCAATATGAATCCCTCGAAAATGCCAATGACCCCTTAGCGTTGTTATATAGTGTTTGTTACTCAATAACATAAGAGCGGTTCTTATTGTTTTGATTCTCCACCACTTCCATGTTCCAAGCCATTATTGGCTGTCAATTATTATCTAAATATGGCAAAGAATCACCTACATTCAATGGCTGACCCCACCCCAAGAAGAACGGAAATTGAATATTCTGCTCCTTTTTAAAAAATCCAAGATTCTCTAACTGTGAATCCTTGATTTGTTTCCTGGTTTGCATCATGATCGTGGGATTTTTAGGCTGTTTCCTTATTTGTAGTCTGACCGCTCCTTAAATTGTGGACAGATCCATGTACCTGGGCTTAATTAATACTCGCACGTCATAGATATTATGATTTGTATTTGGCGTGTGCAGTTACAAGGCGGAAATAAACACATCTGCTATATTTTGAAAAAAAAAAAACTTATGTTACCTAGATTAAGTTTGTCAATATAAATGACTTGGGAACCTTTTCCAAGGTTTTCAAACAAGCTTCTTTGAATTATGGACTTCATGTGGTAACCTATATTTTTCTACCATTTTCTATTATCACCTACAAAATAACTGTTTTTTAATATTATATATCGCTTATATGTGCATTTGCATAATATTTATCACTACTATTATCACTGCTAGTGTACATGAATATTATCATGTATTCGTGCATATTCATAATATTTATTACCGCCAATGTGCATGAATATTATCGCGTCCAAGTGCATTTGCATAATATGTATTACTGTCAGTGTGCATGAATAATATCGGTTCACGTGCCTTTGCAAAATAATTACTTATATGGACTTAGCTCACGTGCTACGTCTAATTTCATGCATCAGTTGTAATGGAAAATGGATATCAAATTGGATGTATATCACGTGCTCGTCCAAGAATCTTTGGTATCATCATTTTTTTTTTTTTTAAGGAAACACCGCCGTGTGAGGGCGGGGGTTAGGCAGACCCCTACCTGTATATAAAACTACTGAAATCAAATGAGTGCAATGCAATCCGGAGGAGGTGGACTAGGCCAATGGGGGGAATCTTTGGTATCATTTTTAGCTCATAGAAAATATAAAATTTCGTAAAACTTGTGCACCTTAATAGAAAAACTCCGTATATATTAACCCATTATTAAAAAGCATGCTATTTCAGGACATGGTTACAGCAAATCCTAAATCTAATGTTGAGAAACAAAGAGAAGTAAGAACTCACGATGCTTTATCCATATTCCCATTAAGGTCAAAAAATGAATTGCCCGATTAATAAACACAACAGAAATGTAGTCTCCTCAAAATCAAAAGGCACCTTAAATAACACTTGACCATTCATCAAGTATCATCAGCGTGTAGGATAAGATATAAATTCATAGCGTTATATCTCCACACTTACCACAGGAGGGAAAAGAGTGACATGAACAAAGAACTTTTCTACTGCCGGAGCTTTGCCGCAGAACGCCTTTGTCTCTTGTACGTCTTCTGCCCATCCTCTTTGACTGAGACTGGCTCAGTTTGGGTAACTTGGAAATCACCCTCAGGTGAAGGTTTAAGGGCTGATTTGCCTAGAGCATTCGGATCAACTAAAGTCACAACTGTTTCAAGTTTTTGACTTGAATCATCAATGGCATGCCCTTTCCTTTTACCTCCAGCACCAGTTATCACTTCATCGGAAACAATATGTAAAGTTGGATTTTGATGCTCTGATGAAGACAATTCAGGAATATTAGTATCACCTTGCAGAATGAAGGGCTTCGAGTCTTCCTTTGCAGGGGTTGCACAACCCGATGGTACTGGAATATCAGAATCAGGGATGGGACGGTCATCAGGTTCTTTAACCTCAGTCTCCACCAGATCACGGTCTGGATGGACAGGTGACAAATTAGGCCCCTGCAATGGATGCTGAGAGGCATTGTGATCAATCGGATCAGGAGGAATTTTGTTAGAATTGACAGGATCACCATGATCCAGCTGTATCGGAGTCGGTACATCTTCTGAGACTCTATGGTCAGCCATGGATGAAAAAGCTTCCATCCTTCCTCCGTTCTCTTCTTCTCCTGTGCTCTGTGCTGCGGTATCTGCAGATTCTGTTAGCAATGGCCCAGTATCCCCCAAAAAATTGGCTTCTGTACCCGTTGGAAGTATTGGTTTTTCAGTAATGGGTGCAACATTTGGTAGATCTAGCACAGAAGGGTGGACAGAGGATGGTGAAGCTTCTCTACTTCCAGTTATAGTATCCAACTCTATCATCTCGGCCTGTAAGTTGTCTTGTAGTTCTGGCAATGGGGAGTAGCTTGAGAATGGCGTAACCAATGGTTCAACATCCTGTCCAGAAATATCACGTGAGACTGAAGGGGAACCATCAGGTCCCAATGAAACAGATGGCGTCGGGGATGATGGTCCAGAGGTGTATGGATACTGCGAATTAGCCCCTACACTTCCACCACCAAAAGATCCACTCGTTCCACCTCTCCTCCTCGGCTTGCAACGTTTTGTTTTAGGGCCAACCAGAACCATATCTTGCGTTGATAGTGTGGCCTGGTTTCCATTACTGAATCTCAAAGCAACGGAACAAATACCTTGAATCTTGACAAGGGCCTCAAATATTGGATTTGAGGTTTCTGCACAATTTATCGAGGATGATAAAATTTCATATTTTGAAGAATGTATTGTTTGCAGTTGTACGAAAATTCAATGTGAAAATGTAGAGAACAGTGGACAAGAAGCCTCACCTGTAGCTTCAGGATCCAATTTTATTGCGCTTTGATCTGTTATATCCGGGTATTCAGGTGCACTTGGGGAAGAATCCCATGTCTGAGGCGTAGATGGGAGCTCAAAATTTGAGGATAGAGGAGAGTGAGACATTGCCAATGATGTAGAAAACATTCCTGGCACGTTTAAACATCTTTTGCGGCTCTCAGCCAATAATCCACCAGCATATCCACCCCTTTTTTTTGGCCTGCCTCTCTGTCCTTTAGGTGGAATAAATGGAGTTACAGCTCGAGATGGTGCACAAAAGCCAGGGCGAACAGTGAGACGATGATCCTCATGCGCTATCCTCAGAGAATATTCACATATATCCTGGATTTCCTTAAGGACATGTTCCCCTAACCCCTCAGAGCCCTGGTGTATGGCATCACTGGCACGATGGTAAATTTTTTGTAAGCTCTGTGCCTGGACATATTGACAGGTAAAAATATCAACACAAGTACACAACCATAAAAACAACTTGACAAGAACATGGTCATCATATAGATAAAAGCAATTTACCATTGCTTCCATTGCCCCTCCAACCCCCTGGTATCCTGTATTTGGTCGAGAAGCAGGATTACCAATCAACAACCTAGTAATTTGCCTGTACCATATCATGTATGGATCACTCTGATCTATTGGAGACTCGATGGGAGGCGCAGATACAATGCGAGCACAACGGTTTGTCCACATATCAACAAATTGCCTGTGATGTTGGGCCCAATCATAATTCTGTCTCCCACGACGATCTGTCAAATGGATATCTGGGATTGTGTCACAGACTGCAGGTATGCTTTGTTGCTGTCCAAATTGGCGCAAGACACGGTCGGGATGGTGGAATTCAACAACATCGAAGCAAATGAGAGGAGACACTGTCTGCCAAATTCTTCTTCCAGATAGGCAATAGTCAGGGAGACTGGCCAATACACCGAGAGGATATGGCTCCCACACAAACTAAAAGAAGAAATGGCTTCAAATACTAGCTACGAAATTTAGAACAAGCTCTGAGTTATATTGCTGGTAAATGCAAAGATAGACAGATAATATAACCTGGTCATCCTTCATATTGTCTAGCTGGTCTCTATATAGGACTAGTACATGTGTGCCAACGCTCTCGAGCTTGAAACCAACATTCCACCTGCAATCAACAAATATTTACCAAAAAACCGAGATGATGAGAATTGGATGAATAATTCAAGAAGTTGAAATTTTGAAATGTTTTATCATACCTAGAGCCATAGGGGGCTGCCGGCAAAGCATACTCGCCTGAAACCCTATCCGGTGATGTATGTTCTCGCGGTGCTATTCTACCAGGACGGACAAAAGGCACTCTCTCCCATGCCCATATCTGATTAAAATCGCAAAGACCAAATATATCTCAATGTTCACTTTTGTTTATTCAGATATTAAACACCAATGTAAACAGGGAAACCATCTTATACCTGCAGCAGAACAAGTGGACCACATATATCTGACGTCTCAGGTTTGGTTGCCCGGCACAAAGCACGGTAGAGACAAGCAAGAACAGCGCTACCCCAGCTTAGCCTACCAGCTGACTCAAAATCCCTAAGGAGTGGCAAGTACATCAACTTGACCTTATTATTGGACATGTCTGACAACAACTGTCCTCCAAGCAACTGCAAAATGTATGCTCTAGCATAAAACATCACATTATCCTCCGATGCACCATCAGGCAGTGATTTAAATCTCTCCTGTAAGCACCGAATCTTAAGACGGCCGCGATCAAAGTCCTCCGGAGGTGGTCTAAATCCCAATAGCTCATTACAAATGTCCTGCCACTCATCCATTGACCGATTGGTATCAACACCTGTAATAGGTTCACCATCGACTGGGAGACCCCACAACACAGAAATGTCCTGCAGTGTTACAGTAGTCTCACCAACCGGTAAATGGAAAGTATGTGTTTCAGGTCGCCATCTCTCAACCAAGGCAGTAATCAAAGCATGATCCAGCCTTATACGACCAGCCATGTAAACCCCATAAAATCCTGCCTTCAGCATCATTTGCTGCACACGAGGGTCCAAGCTACCCAAGCGCCAAAAGTGTCCATCACATCTCCTACATGTCAAAGGCTCAAAATCGTGACCATTCCATATATCTGTAGAACGGTGGTGATCTTGTAAGGTAAGTACAGAGTCATCGATGGGTCCGGGATGCAACGTGTGACCAAGTCCAGCATCCATATTTCCTCGAGCACCTACAATGGAGAGGTACAGACAGCAATTACAAAGTATACTGCTGATGAGATGTCACTACACGATACAACATAAACATCAAATGCATATGCACATAAGTAACTAAAAAAATTACATTGCTCAGAAAATGTGTCCTCTGGACCACTTGAATACTTACATGATGATCCATGACATAAAAAAGGAATTTCTTATGTCTGCGATTGTCAGTTCCTCATCGACTCTGTCAACTTCACCTAAATACTTAACCCTCATTTACATCTCCTAAAGGTAAGACAATAATAATAAATCCTGGTCCTTGAATCAAGAAAGAGAAGGGATGGGAATGAGAAGTATGAACTGACGGAAACTTTTCAAAGGTTTCCAATGATATTTAGCCTGTGCAGCTGTTTCAGAAGTAACAGTGTTCAGATGAAATGGGATTTAGAAGAATAAAGAACAAGGAGATTTCTATAGGAATAAGAACAGAAAAGCTTGACTGCATCGTGATTTAAGGAATAGGCAGGAAGGAACTATAGGATCGATCAAACTCCATGACAATCTGTTTAATCCTTGGAGTAAAGACAACCAAGGGGTGTTATTTAGCGCTCATTTGCAAAAGACAGTAATTTTATGGTTATCCTCTAACCAGGAGAGTAGCTTTCACGTGATACACATAATTATTCAACTTCTCCTAGTAGTTTAATCATTCCGATTTGTTTCTAGAGAAACTCAAAATCGGACAAAGAAAAACCTTCTAAAGCACTATCATCAACTCATTATCGACCTAGGAAAATTTTTGGACATCGTAAAAAAAGTAGTACCCAATTCAGTCATTGTTAGGCTGCAAAAATTCTTTGTTACATTCGGCATCACTACTCAATTTTCAAGAAATATGTTCGACCTGATCCATCACTAAGTCTAAGAAACAATTTAATGCAAAAATTTGGTATAAGAAAACATCTAAATTACTTATTATTTTTCCTCTATTTAAACTAGATATATAAAGAAGAAATAAACTTACAAAATAAACCAGAAGCCATGTCCATCACATCTTTTAAATATAATTCAAGTCAATGTAACTTCATGTTATTATGTGACTAAACGAATTTACCTCCACTTAACAAGTGCTCTAATAATATTCGGAGGTAATTAACATAAAACACAACCTGATGAGAAAAATCAATTCAAAGGGTATCGGTCCCGTTGAAAAATGCAAAAAAACATCATACCTTATGAAAAGTAACCCAAATACAAATAAAAAGAACTCTTACCTCGTAGCGAAGACCCACAAGCTCCCGTATCTCCAAATCACAAAAACCAGCCCTTGAATCAGGCAGGAAAAAAACAAGCTGCATGTAGCATATGGAACTAATATAAACCCAAGAAAAACCAAATCTTTGGAAGAAAAGACAGTAAATTTAATGGGTTTAGTACTGGAAGGAAAGAAAAAAGGAGGGAAGAAAAGAGTAAGTGCGTTACAATTCCAACGGCTATTCAAATCGGTGTTCTGTGTGAGAGATCTCCATTAGAAACGCGACTTCGCCTGTCTGCACGCTTTGGAAAAGATAAAGTGCTAGGGTTTTTCATAGTTGTAAAAAAAAAGTTACTTTGGGTAACGAGGATATGATATGATAAGTATGTGCTCTTTATAAATAAATAATATATATATATATATATATATAGACACGTGCATAAAGATCTTATACTATATATAAACTATCAAATCTATCTGGCACTAATTACTTTCAAATGTCAAATTAGAATTCACCGAGTCCCTGAAATTAAGTCGTATCTATAATCATGATTTGATTTAAATGAAGTCATGCACATATTATTGATTCGAGCAATTATAATATAATATGCGCATACAAATATAGATTTTTTACTATATTCGGATCAAATAAAATGATTTTTACACCTTCAATTTTTTTTAAATATCTATTATTTGATAACAGTTAGTAGGCGAATAGGTCATTGGGATTCAATTTATTTGATTAACATGGTACATACATATTATTCATTTAAAAAAAAAAACTTTACATATTTCATATCATGTATACAAATTTGATTAAATACGTATGATTCAAATTGTTCAATGTTATATAGTAACTATAATTTCGAAATCTAGACAAATCTAAGGCCATAATCTAGGGAAACTATTTGTACCAACAAATAAAATATAATTACCAGAAGAACTCAATTTGATTTTTTAAGAGGAATTTGATCTTTATAAATATGTCATATAATGTGATCTAGGACACCAAATCTATCAGACCACACGTAAAATTTAAAGAGGTAAACGGGTATAAAATTGGCACACTGAATTTTGTCACACAATCATAATGTTTTTTACAAAGTATTTTTAAGGTTCATCCTATTCAATTTTTTTGGTATATTGGATACTGCTTAATTTATCTCATGTTATAATATTTAATATTTTACTTATTTTACCTCCAGAAAATCAACACACATCGTCCACTTTCATTCTGCATTTCTTGACTCATTTCTAAGGTTTCACGACTCCATAGAAAAGAAAAATTGATCCACGTCTCACCATTTACATTCCGAGTACACAACTGAGGTGTTCCTTTTTTATTTTATATTTGCGAGTTCAGAAGATGGCGCACAGAGGATATACAAGCTTGGAGATGGAACAAACTGATAGGTCTGGTTCAATGAGAGCTATTGATTCTGGTAAATTTCTAAAAAAAAAAAAAGTCAAATTTTTATATTTAATCATTACATTGTCTCAAGTATCTGATTTTGTGACTGATGACCATTTGATTCTTGATGGAGTGTGTAACGCGTTCACTGCAATTTTTGTTCGAATTTACACACATATTTTAGAAAAATAATATATTTGTGTGAGAACTCTGCTTAAAAATCTTCACATTAGCTTTTCTCTAAAAAAAGAAAAACAATAGAGAGGAAAATTAAATCATATTGTCTCCATCTGACGTGTTTGGGCGACGTTGTATGTGTGGGCCAGGTGTTAATAAATGTAAAAAAAAAATTGACTCTTATTTTAATTTGGGCCACTAGTAGCCCAACTCCTGGAAAATGACTTTTTGGGCCATTCCAGAAATGATGATGATTACCCAAGAGGCTAATTCCGAGGCTACGCATATTGCTATCGACACCAGTCACATGACATGTAACCATCAATTCAAACGAAACCCGGACGAATACCTTCCCATCCCAAATGTAATCAAGATCATGCGCCAAGTCCTTCCTCCTCACGTGAAAATTTCGGACGACTCGAAAGAGACGATACAAGAGTGCGTATCCGAATTCGTCGCCTTCTTTACGAGGACCGCGAATGAGATATGTCATCGAGAATGTCGCAGGATCATCAAGCCCGAAGACGTACTGTCGGCGCTTCAGTCCAAAGGATTCGATGACTATATCGAGCCTCTCACCGTTTTCTTGAAGAAATATCGGACCCGGGGTGGTTCCAATCATGTTCCCCAAGCTGTTCCGGAGGCAATGGACCAGCCGGTCCTGCAGCCACAAGTGATTCAGTCAACTGCGTCATTTGGTTCGACATCCACGTTATATCAGGCTGATGCAGATGAATTGTCAAAGATTCTAGACTACTTGATTGGCGATCGAAGCGCTCGAGGTGAAGGCTCGTGCGGCAGCTCACTCTTTGAGCCATGCAATAATTAAAACCCCTGAATTGAAAAGTGTGATCGATTTGCATGCATGCAATACTCACAGACACACATTTGTGTGGTTTCGTACATTTAAGAAGTCCGAACAAATCATTGAGCTTTTGATTTAATGGAAAAATTTTGTGCTTGTTGAGCTTATTGAACAACGTAAATAAATATTGAGCTTCTTGAACAACGTAAATAAATTAGATAATTTAAAAGAAACGATATTCTTATATGAGCTGTAAATGGAATCACTGAAACAGGAATCACGTTCTATATATAAAAAAACTACATAAAATAAACGAAGTATTTTTTAAAGCCACGATAGAAACAAATGATAATGGTTATAAGTTTTCACAGTTATTCTATTTGCTTCGTATATTTCACTTCTTGATAGGTTTTTCTTCTTTGATTTTATTCCAAGTATAAATTTGAGTGTGTGGAAAAATTTAGTTTTTAGGTTTGCACAAAATCGTGTTATCGAATTTTGCCTTCCCAAATTGCTAACCAATTTATTAAGTTTTTATTACACCATGAATTTTCAAAACCATGTTCGATACATATTCGATCACCACAGTAACTGGTTTACTGATATATTACACACCTATATGGTGGGCCGCTAAAATCAATAGTATCACAGAGACAGTTTACGTTGGTTGTTTATGTTAATTGCAAAATTAATATTATAAACTGTTAAAAAAACAATCTATGCACGAAATAAAAGAGAAATAAATAAGCAATCATAATTTACACATATAGTGTCTGTGGGTGGAAGTAGAAATGCAAAGAATGACAACTATAATGCTAACTAAACTATTTAATCTTTACATTAATAAAATGCTATCTAAACTTTATAAATAGTATTCGCATGATTGTAAGACGTTACAAGACAAGTACATATTCAATGTAATTAGGTATCATAAAAAAAATCTCCGTTTTCCACGAAAAGCTAAAAGAATTTGGACCATATGCCCATAAAACCCATTTACATCTTAGCCAACATTGGATAACCAAAACTAGGAGAGTGGACCACAAGAATGGTTGAAAGAAGGGCAATAAGGTCACTCTAAAAGTTCCCTTAATGAATCTGTTAATGTAGATGTGAATATTAAAAAATATATATATCAATATAGGGTAAATTGGAGATAAATGTATGAAATGAGATTCAGAGGTGAGGAGTCTCAACCTCCAAGTTCCAAGCATGAGGGACAGCTTCAACAGTTGGAGGCCCACATGTTTATTCAGACCTTTGTGTAAATGACAAAATTAATTGAAATTATTGAACATGTAAAGAGACTGCATTGGTATTGGCGCAGCCCGCGGGCCCAGGCCAGTCACCCACTCAAGGGGGCAAGAGTCAATACTCATCTCTCGCTCTCTCTTTCTTTCAGCATTCTCAAAGCTTTTTCTTTCACTTTTTTTCTCCATTATTCACTACACACTACTTGGTTTATGGAAGAGGAAAACAGGTGGGTTTGAGTCATTTTACTTGTTTTCTTGTGAGTGCAGTTGAGGGCCTTTCTTTGATAAAATCGTGACCTGCTAAAGTTTCGATCTTTGAGACTTCAAGTTGCGTCTTTTGGTAGGCTGCTTTCTTTGTTTTTGAACTGATCCAGTGGTCTGCTTGGTGGGTTTTGCTTCTCTGCGTCTAACTGGGTTTTCTTGGTTCAGTTTGTGAGTTCTAGAGGTTTTACGTGGTAGTGGTGGGTCATCGGTCAAGATCTGTGTGTTTTTCGTGGACCTTCCCTTTTTCTTGCTGTTTTTATTTGAACTTATGCTTTTCTTCTGGTATGTTTTAGGATTTGACTGTGAAAAGTGTTTGAGGGACTGCATTTTGTTTTTGCTTGTTAATTGAGTCTCTTTTGTTGCAATTCAGTAGTGGTTCGGAGAATCTTTTTCCGTTTAAAATTTTAATTTATTGAGGTGATAAAGCTGTATTTTAGGTATCTATTGACGGCAAGTTAGACGCTTTGTTGCTTTTCAGCGCATTGGATGGATCTGCATCTGCATCGAATTTTAACTCCATCGTGTTTTATTCTTGGGTGGAGAAATATGAACTATGCTCCATGCTACCTTTTTTCTCCAGATCTTCTTTTTGGATATGCCTACAATCTGTATCTTAGCTACCCCAACTGTGGACTTTGCTCGCTGTTTTACACTATGTTCTAATTTCCCTAACATTTTCATATTTGTTAGATAAATTTCTTTTGCTGTCCATATCATCTATATTTTACAATATCTTGTGGCTAACTTGCAGATATGGGTGAAATTGCAGATGATGGTTCCTAATTATGTAATTGGATGGGGATGCGCTTTCATCTGGTCTTAATAGTCTGATTGATTTACGGAATTTGTAATCTTTGTAATGGCTTCTGATTCTTGTACCAAGTCCTCAGAAAAGCAAAGCAAAACTAATGTAGGGCAAGTTATAGAAGGAAATCCTCGGAAGACTTGTCCCATCCCAAATCCCAAAGTAGGAAAATTAGACCCCTCTGCGAAAGAAGTGTCCAGAACTGTTCGAA
The DNA here is from genome assembly GCA_001598015.1 of Dorcoceras hygrometricum. Lineage (NCBI taxonomy): Eukaryota > Viridiplantae > Streptophyta > Magnoliopsida > Lamiales > Gesneriaceae > Dorcoceras > Dorcoceras hygrometricum. Next base: position 564,286 of record KQ988202.1, read on the forward strand.
ATCCTGCCTCAAATGAATTTACCACTGAAACTTTATTAGAGACAAATTCTGTAAGTTCCTTAGCTGCTAAAGTGGATTCCAGCCTACATTTGGGTAGCTCTAAACAAGTGCAGACGCTCAATCGCGATAAGAAAACATCTGATGATGTTGGAAATATCAAGAATCTTGCCACATCTGCGAAAGTTTCTGATACAGAGAATGGTGTAGCAAAAGCTAATGGTGGTGTTAAAAATATCGATAGGAACGATTTTGTTGAGAGTGGCAAGAGCAGTCTGTGCAGGGGGAGCACGAGCACCGACATAAGCGATGAAAGTTCTTGCAGCAGCTTCAGTAGCAGTGTTAACAAACCACATAAGGCGAATGACCTGAGATGGGAAGCAATACAGGCGGTTCGAACGAAGGATGGGGTATTAGATCTGAGGCACTTCAGACTACTTAAGAAGTTGGGCTGTGGCGACATTGGAAGTGTCTATCTGTCTGAGTTATGTGGTACGAAGTGTTACTTTGCGATGAAGGTAATGGATAAAGCGTCACTGGCTAGTAGGAAGAAACTGTTGCGTGCCCAGACAGAAAGAGAAATATTGCAGTCGCTAGATCATCCTTTTCTCCCGACCCTGTACTCACATTTTGAAACAGAAAAATTTTCATGTTTAGTGATGGAGTTTTGTCCTGGTGGTGATTTGCATACGCTACGACAGAGACAACCAGGAAAGCATTTCTCTGAACAAGCTGTTAAGTATGTCCCTTAACTCAGATCACTATATTATTTGTTAAGTTTCTTAGAAATGCAACATTTGATTTCTCTGAACTGCAATGAATTGCGTTAGCATTGCTTGAAAATGTTGAGCTTCTTTGATTGATTTTAATTGTGATCCATCAAGCGATTGGCCTCAAAGTGCTCCTGTGCTAATCCTGCAAAATTGAGAAGCCCAAGCCATGTTTATGTATTGAACTGACAGGACAAAATTGCATTGTCATAGAATGGCATATATAATTTTTTCCTTTTATGCATTTGACAAGCGTGCTAAGAAGCACTTCACTCGCAGCTCATACTTTAGCGACCCACTCCAATCAGTTGCTTTGATTCAGAACCCTCTGTTGTTTAAGTTTCCCGGTTGACAATATTTTTGTCACTTATATTTATGCATTGATCTTTTTGGTGCAACCTATAGAGCTCACAATGTTGTTCTATTACCCTATTCCCTGCCTCTATCCGCCAAGAATTAACTGATCTGTTGAAGAGTAGAAAAGGGAGCCATCATTTCTTAGTTGATGCTCCAAAGAATGATTCTCATTTTCTTAGTGCTTAATGTGCCAAATACTGACACAGCTATTTCAGAATGTTGTCCTGCACGAGCTGTGGATGTCTTTCAATCTATTCGTCTTAGCATACAGACAATAGTCCTTGACGAAAATCCTGTCCTATTTACTCATAGATCATATTTTTTTGTAATATTTACTTAACAGCAATTTCGTGTACAGATTTTATGTGGCTGAGATCCTGCTTTCTTTGGAATACCTACACATGCTCGGCATTGTGTACCGAGACCTAAAGCCAGAAAACGTGCTCGTGAGGGATGATGGGCATATAATGTTATCTGATTTCGATCTTTCCCTTCGCTGTTCTGTCAGCCCAACTCTGATCAAGTCCTCATCTCTTGAAGTTGAGCCCCTGCGAAAAGACCCAGTTTACTGTGTCCAACCAGCCTGCATCGAGCCATCTTGTATCCAGCCGTCATGTATAGTCCCGACAACATGTTTCGGTCCTCGTTTATTTTCGAGCAAATCCAAGAAAGAAAGGAAGCCCAAAATCGAAACTGGCAACCAAGTAAGCCCACTACCTGAGCTCATTGCCGAACCCACAGACGCACGATCAATGTCATTTGTTGGCACCCACGAGTACTTGGCACCTGAAATCATAAAAGGTGAAGGGCATGGCAGTGCTGTCGACTGGTGGACATTTGGGATCTTTCTATATGAATTATTGTTCGGTAAGACTCCTTTTAAGGGGTCAGGTAACCGAGCCACCCTTTTCAATGTTGTAGGCCAGCCATTACGTTTTCCAGAATCGCCGGTAGTTAGTTTTGCCGCAAGAGATCTGATAAGGGGATTATTAGTGAAAGAGCCACACAATAGATTGGGATACAAACGTGGAGCAACAGAAGTGAAGCAGCATCCCTTCTTTGAAGGTGTGAATTGGGCTCTAATTCGCTGCGCAAGTCCTCCAGACGTGCCTAGACCATTTGAGATCGAGAAGATTGCTGGCCCTCCAGCACCAACCGGTGTAAAAGTCGCCCCTCCAACCATCTCCTCTCAGCAGAGTACCAATAGCTATTTGGAATTTGACTTCTTTTAGTTTATCTTTTTCACATTTGAGCCTCTGTTTATTTCAGTGAACTAGAAATATGATTTTTTTTTTCCAAGCATTTGTGAGAACTTTAAGTAAATGTTGGTGCTTGCATTATTACTATGCAAATGTTGTTATGTTGTTAACATCAACACATAATTATATCCGTCAAGTGTTGTGTTAAGTATGTGAATTTCATCTACGCTGCAAGAAACCAAAAGGAGAAATGAAAAGTAAAACGTTCAAGCAAAAATAAATGGAGACAGTTCATCCAATGGTTTCCGGCGCTTTCACATTTTGGTTAAGGCTGAAATGGCAAAATGTTTTAACGGTAATGCGGTGAGCGTGGATCGAACACGCGGCCTTCAGATCTTCAGTCTGACGCTCTCCCAACTGAGCTATCCCCGCTGTGTGCAAATTTGTGAGATAAATTGGTATATAAATATTATTTAGTGCTAACCTTTTCCATTATTTGAAAAAGTGGCCACTTTTTCCACATCCCTTTTCCACTAGACGCTAAAATCTTTTAAAGAATGGAGTGTGCAGTCCCTCGAATTGGTCAAAAATAAAAATATTGCACAATCCGACCAAAAAGAAAGGTGTGAGTTCTATAAAGAAGGTGGGTTCAATAGTGACCCTTCTTTCACCCAAATATCATGCAACTTTTCAAGTTGAAGAATTTCACTAAATATTTGTCTCGTCCAATGGCTCACATTTGCCTATTTGACTTTTCCTTTTTTATAATCCAATAATTAAGCTTTTTTTGAACCAATAATTTAAGCTCATACGAGTATATGTTCGGGGTTGTTAGGAATGTTAAGTTAAACACAAGCATGCACGCAAAATAGAAAGGTAAAAAAATAACTACATATATGATGGCAAATCTTTTACCATCACTATGTCAAGTTTGGAAAAAAAAATTATTATGTAAACGCAAGCAAATGTAAAAACTGCGAACTTAACTTAGTTAATCAAAATTGGTCAGACAAATAGCATGTGAATGCGGAATGCCCAACACCTCGAAAGATTCTCCTAAATAATAAGAAAACAAATAATTAATCTTGAATAATGTGGCTGATCATGTTACAACAGTGTTTAGCATCTTTTGATGGAGGAAGACTAACATGCTCGACACTTTGCTGCCTTTCGTGTCTTTTCATGCCCCTCAAAGGCTTTTTGAAATCTTCAAGAATAGTTATTATACTTACATATACAAACACAGATAATATAGTTGTTACCACCTTATACAAATCTGAGCGAATCCATAAATTTTGTCACAGAATCACTTACTTTATTTTGATACTGAAACTAAACTTTTCCTCCAAATATAATGTGATGTGATTTTTGAGAATGCTTCGATTTTGTGTGATACTACAATAGGGGTTCACCGTGTATAGGGGAAAAGGCGAAATATGCTTGTGGATTTCTGACAATTTATTCTCATCATTTCTTTCTATGGTGCTTGCTTTTTTCACTCGGTGGCTTCTTCTTCTTTTTCAACTAAAACCCATTGAAATTTCAAGGCAAACGACCATATTCAGACAAGTCTTATATTATAAGCATAATAATATGTCAAAATTTGCAGTCCGTCTATTTGGGGACCGAGGGGGTTTCTGGAATCATTTTGCTATTCCGTTTAGGGCTGATAATATGGGCTTTCTTGAAATTTCGCGATCTACTTGGGCAAGTACTTTGTGGGTCAATATTTGGGCCCTCACAAACTAAATCTAGTGTCCAGACTCCAGTATCTGTTACCTCTTTTATGTTTGTCCAAGAAAAGACCAAGAAATAGATTTACAAAAAAGAACAAGACAGAGGCAAAGAGTGCAAGGTGTCATGTCAAGCGACAAGTCTTGACAGTGTCCCACACTTAAATCACCATAAATCGGTTTGTTGAGTCAAATAAATTTAAATCTAACAATTTCCCATTTTAATTATTTGATTACAATCAATACCTGGCAACTCCTTCACCATTTCACGGTTGGCTTTTAATCGAAATATCAAATATGTTATGAAATTATTGAGCAATAATTAGTAGGTGGTTGGATGTCTAATATTAAATAAAGTGGTTGTAACTTTTTATTATTTTATTCATTATTTTTGCCTATAAATAGGCTTGAAATTTCATTTGTAAATCACACAAAGTTATACAATCTTCTCCCACAAATTCTCTCCCATTTTATTCTCTCTAAATTAAGGAAATTATAGAGTAATTATAATTTCCTATTAACTAAAATTCAAGAGGTTATTTGGAGCAATTTCCAAGCCATTGCAAAAGGTAATTACTAAATTTATTTTGTTGCTATTTCATTTATTTTATAACAAAATAATATTTATACGAATAATATTTTCTAACGTTTCGTTGAAATCAAGCGATCTTTTAAAGCATATAAGTGTTGTGTGTGCGACTTTGACGAATATTGGGTACAATTATTTATAGCAACATTGGAGACAGGTGTGACATGGACAATTCTTCACACCGCAAATTGTGGTTCACCTGCGTTGTCATGCCACTTTTATGTTCGAGGAAATTAAAAAGATGTCCGAATATGAATTTGAACTTGCACGCACTCTCCAATATAATTAGTAAATATATATTGGATGTAATTTTTTTATGGCTATTATGGTAAGAGTTTGCTCCAAACTTGTCACGATTGATAAAAAAATTGCATGTCAAATCGTTAAATATATATATGCCATGTGAATTTGATTAATTTTAAATATCTCAACCTAACTTTGATATATGGTGAATGCGAGACATCAAAAGGTTACCTTGTCAACTTTGTATTCGATTCCATCTCTAATGCTATAATATGTCATTAGTGGGCTAGATTTTGAATGTTGACGGATTCAGCAATGCCCTTTCAAAGTAAGTAACACGTTCTATGCATATATATTTGTGTTAAAATGGTGAATGACGGATTTTTTTAAAAAATAATAATTTAATGAAAAAATATTTTTGTATGATTTGTGAGTTATATAATTCTAGTTCTGATGGTTGGCTTTTGCAAATTTGTCGACTTTCCGATTACGCAAAAATATGTAGAGCTATTTATGAATGGAGATTTCCATCTCACTCAAAATCGTGTGAAATTCCAAAAAATGTAATATAATATGTTTACAAAAGGAGAGTTTCTTGGATATTAGATGAAGAGAGTATCATAGATTAACTGACAAATGACTTCCAAACGTTGTCATATCTCAAAATTTATATAGAGCTTTCCGTCTTTCTGAGTGATCTATCCTAAAATAGTTATTTTTTTTAAAAAAAGGAATCTTCAATCATATTTTTGTCTATAATTAAACTACCCATATTAGTGGGATTTGAAAGTAAAATTTTATGATTTTGGATCTTAATTAATGTATCTCGTGGCTTGAAATTCAATATTTTACATAAAATTTAGGAGAAACATTGCACCTTGAAATCACAACCATCTGAATGTTCTTTTTTTATTTTATTTTTTTTAAAAAAAATTTACCCATTAATGGGTTAACCCTTGTATAGGTCAGAGACCCCTTGGGCCATGCAGACCGGTAAATCGAGGATATGCACTGATAGGTAGAGATCCGAGGGAGAGGACCCATATAACGGACTAATTTTCAGAGCATATCCCCACAATATTTCAGTAGCGAATATGCTCCACCCGAGAATCGAACCCATAAATTCGGGAAAGTTATTCCGACATGAACTCAAATCTTATCTGAATGTTCTTTTTAGTATATACGGAAAACAATTTGAGAAGACGTAGAAGATAAGGAGACGAGACACGAGTCATATATCACGGTTCTTCTTTGTGTCAAAACTTCAAACGAGTTGATTTTCAGTAATATATATAATGAAGCAAAAAATAAAAAGAAAGCCTCTCAAATTTGCATTTGTTGTTTAGTGAAAATGTATAGGACACGAGTACTGCCAGTTCTTCAACGTCACACAGAGTAAAAATGGCGAGTATGTATGTAGTTACAGTGGAATCGTTCTGGGTCGGTGATTTGTAGCTTAAAAATCTAAACTTGGAAACAATCAGCCAAACATATTCTTTATTCCCATCATAATTATAAAAACTTTCCCTGTGTTGTCTTTTCTTTCCATCTGAGAAGAAGTGGACATCACTTAAAGATCAAAGAAAGGTAGCGTCGTTTTCTTCTGCAGCAGGTTTGTCGAGGGGGGAAAAGGCTGCATTTTACAAGGGTCACACGTTACTGTGAGAAAAAGCCCACCGGTCGCCTGGAAACCACGGTGAAAATTTGAAACCTGATCTCAATCTGTCGCTCAAAGTGTACATGATGAGAGAGAGCACAATGATGTTCATAACGGAAGATATGATCAAACAGTTTCAAATCTTGGTGGAAAAACGTCGGTTTTTCTATCTGTCTTGCTGAATACTGTTCCATTTGTTGATCTTTGGATCCTCCGCCTGATATTTTCATGTTTTTATCTGCAGTTGATGATCCATTGAAGAAAACTTTCCAGGTGAGTGTTTTTTTTCCCAACTGATCTGTTCTTATTTTTTAGGGAATAGTTCCGAAAAAGTTTGATTTTCGATGAATCCAAATTCGTGTGTGTGTGTGTTACGAATGAGTGTTGGTTGCTATGCATATAGTATTCCTGATTGTGGCTGGTGATGATGTTATTGACAAAATGAAGTCATATTGCTGATTTAAGTTAACTTTTGGGTGGTAGTTAGATCAATTGTATTAGTCTATTGTTGGTCAACTTAATATTTTGGTTATTAAGGAATTTGAGCTATGGAGACTGACCTTGATCTGGTTATAGGATATGAAGAGCTGGATTTCCTTCGTTTTTCGCTCTTTGCCTTTTTTTTAATATTTCTTTTTGGGTTTTCACTATCATTCAAGTCGGGTTGATCTTATTATATTAAGTCATTTTAGAACTATGAGAAGTAAAGGTGGTGGTTTCTTGAATTCATTGGACTTGTTTATGCATCATCTTCAAGTCCTTTTTTTCAGGTTTAACTTGATCATTTCAGGATCCCCAAATTTTCAGATGTATCTTAAAAAGCCTATTCATCCCTCATGTTGGACCGTTTTAGATATTTTTATGGTCTTAATTGATGCATCTACGAGATGGTCACATGTATGTTTACTATCATCTCGCAACTTGGCATTTGCAAGATTATTGGCTCAAATAATTCGTCTAAGAGCACAATTTCCAGAATATCCTATTAAGAGGATTCGTCTTGATAATGATGGTGAATTCACATCCCGAATATTTAATGACTATTGTATGTCAATTGGGATAATTGTTGAACATCCAGTACCTCATGTTCATACACAAAATGGTTTAGCAGAATCATTTATTAAACATTTACAGTTAATAGCTAGACCATTGATAATGAGGGCAAAACTCCCCACATCAATATGGGGACATGCTATTTTGCATGCAGCAGCACTAACACGCATCAGACCAACTAGTTACCATCAGTTCTCTCATTTGCAACTAGTTTTTGGTCATGAGCCTAATATTGCTCATTTAAAAACATTTGGATGTGCTGTGTACGTTCCAATATGTTCACCACAACGCACTAAAATGGGTCCACAAAGAAGAATGGGAATATATGTTGGATATGATTCCCCGTCAATTATCAAATATTTAGAGCCAATGACGGGAGATGTTTTCACGGCACGATTTGCCGATTGTCACTTTGATGAGACAAAGTTCCCAACATTAGGGGAAGAAAATATGAAATCACCAAGTGAATTAACTTGGAATGCACCACTTCATCAATTTGATTTGCGGACAAATGAATGTGAAAATTAAGTGAAAAGAATAGTGCATCTGCAAAATATTGCAAATAAATTATCTGATGCATTTAATGATGTGAAAAGGGTAACTAAGTCGTATATACCGGCTGCTAATGCTCCAGCACATATCGATATTCCTAAGGTACCAACAAACAATGAATCAAGTGCACGACTCAAACGTGGTAGACCAATTGGATCAAAAGATAAAAATCCACGAAAAAGGAAAGGAGCAAATACTGTTGATACTGGAGCAAATAATGTTAATGCTCATAATGAGATATCTAATCCATGGATTGATAAATCTGAAAATGCTGATGATCATTCCCCTGAAAAGGTTGAAATTGTTGAAAATGAAGAGATCACAATAAATTATGTCAACACGGGGAAAAGATTTAATCGATCGGAAATTATTGTCGACAATAAGTTTGCTTATGCTGTAGCTCATGATGTTGTTAATGAAAATGATGATCCAGATCCTACATCTGTAGATGAATGTCGAAATCGACATGATTGGCCAAGTTGGAATAAAGCAATACAAGAAGAGCTAAATTCATTAGCAAAACGTGAGGTCTTTGGACATGTGGTACATACACCCAAAGGAGTAATTCCTGTGGGTTGTAAATGGATTTTTGTACGAAAAAAAAA
>KQ988202.1:574071-702201 GCA_001598015.1 Dorcoceras hygrometricum
GGACGCATGTGGTACAAACGACTTAGTGACTATTTATTGCAAGAAGAATATAAAAATTATCCAATTTGTCCATGTATATTTATTAAAAGGAATGGATCAAAATTTGTCATTATTGCCGTATATGTTGATGATTTAAACATTATTGGAAGTTCCGAAGAACTTGAAAAGACAGTTGATATATTGAAAAAGGAATTTGAAATGAAAGATCTAGGCAAAACGAAATTTTGCCTTGGTCTACAAATTGAGCATCTTCATGATGGAATCTTAGTCCATCAATCAACTTATACGCAAAGAATTTTGAAACGATTTTACATGGATAAAGCTCATCCATTAAGTTCACCTATGGTGGTTCGATCACTTGATACGACAAAAGATATTTTTCGACCACGTGATGAACAAGAAGAACTTCTTGGTCCAGATGTACCATACTTAAGTGCTATTGGTGCATTGATGTATCTTGCAAATAGCACAAGACCAGACATATCATTTGCTGTCAATTTGTTGGCAAGATATAGTTCTTCCCCGACGCGAAGACATTGGAATGGCGTTAAACATATATTTAGATATCTTCAGGGCACCTACGATTTGGGTTTATTTTATTCCAATACTTGTGATTTGCAACTAACTGGGTATGCAGATGCTGGATATCTATCTGATCCACACAAAGGACGATCACAAACTGGGTATTTATTTACTTATGGTGGAACAGCTATTTCCTGGAGGTCTACAAAACAAACTATGGTTGCTACTTCATCAAATCATGCAGAAATACTTGCAATCCATGAAGCTAGTAGAGAATGTGTCTGGTTGAGATCAATGATTTATCATATAAAAAAGGAATGTGGTCTGTCTGCAAATAAAAGCTCAGCAACGATAATTTATGAAGATAACGCAGCTTGCATTGCTCAGTTAAAAGAAGGATACATCAAAGGTGATAGGACGAAACACATATCCCCAAAGTTCTTTTTCACACATGATTTACAAAAGAAATGTGATATTGAAGTTCAACAAATACGCTCAAGTGATAATCTGGCCGATCTTTTCACAAAATCATTGCCTACATCAACTTTTGAGAAATTGGTATACAAGATCGGAATGCAACGTTTAAGAGATTTCAAGTAATTCTTCAACAGGGGGAGAAATTTTACGTGACTGCACTATTTTTTCCTTACTATGGTTTTTATCCCACTGGGTTTTTCCTAGTAAGGTTTTTAACGAGGCAGTGACAAAACACGTAATAAAGACATCCAAAGGGAGAGTGTTATGAAATTATTGAGCAATAATTAGTAGGTGGTTGGATGTCTAATATTAAATAAAGTGGTTGTAACTTTTTATTATTTTATTCATTATTTTTGCCTATAAATAGGCTTGAAATTTCATTTGTAAATCACACAAAAAGTTATACAATCTTCTCCCACAAATTCTCTCCTATTTTATTCTCTCTAAATTAAGGAAATTATAGAGTAATTATAATTTCTTATTAACTAAAATTCAAGAGGTTATTTGGAGCAATTTCCAAGCCATTGCAAAAGGTAATTACTAAATTTATTTTGTTGTTATTTCATTTATTTTATAACAAAATAATATTTATACGAATAATATTTTCTAACGTTTCGTTGAAATCAAGCGATCTTTTAAAGCATATAAGTGTTGTGTGTGCGACTTTGACGAATATTGGGTACAATTATTTATAGCAACATTGGAGACAGGTGTGACATGGACAATTCTTCACACCGCAAATTGTGGTTCACCTGCGTTGTCATGCCACTTTTATGTTCGAGGAAATTAAAAAGATGTCCGAATATGAATTTGAACTTGCACGCACTCTCCAATATAATTAGTAAATATATATTGGATGTAATTTTTTTATGGCTATTATGGTAAGAGTTTGCTCCAAACTTGTCACGATTGATAAAAAAATTGCATGTCAAATCGTTAAATATATATATGCCATGTGAATTTGATTAATTTTAAATATCTCAACCTAACTTTGATATATGGTGAATGCGAGACATCAAAAGGTTACCTTGTCAACTTTGTATTCGATTCCATCTCTAATGCTATAATATGTCATTAGTGGGCTAGATTTTGAATGTTGACGGATTCAGCAATGCCCTTTCAAAGTAAGTAACACGTTCTATGCATATATATTTGTGTTAAAATGGTGAATGACGGATTTTTTTAAAAAATAATAATTTAATGAAAAATAATTTTTGTATGATTTGTGAGTTATATAATTCTAGTTCTGATGGTTGGCTTTTGCAAATTTGTCGACTTTCCGATTACGCAAAAATATGTAGAGCTATTTATGAATGGAGATTTCCATCTCACTCAAAATCGTGTGAAATTCCAAAAAATGTAATATAATATGTTTACAAAAGGAGAGTTTCTTGGATATTAGATGAAGAGAGTATCATAGATTAACTGACAAATGACTTCCAAACGTTGTCATATCTCAAAATTTATATAGAGCTTTCCGTCTTTCTGAGTGATCTATCCTAAAATAGTTATTTTTTTTAAAAAAAGGAATCTTCAATCATATTTTTGTCTATAATTAAACTACCCATATTAGTGGGATTTGAAAGTAAAATTTTATGATTTTGGATCTTAATTAATGTATCTCGTGGCTTGAAATTCAATATTTTACATAAAATTTAGGAGAAACATTGCACCTTGAAATCACAACCATCTGAATGTTCTTTTTTTATTTTATTTTTTTTAAAAAAATTTACCCATTAATGGGTTAACCCTTGTATAGGTCAGAGACCCCTTGGGCCATGCAGACCGGTAAATCGAGGATATGCACTGATAGGTAGAGATCCGAGGGAGAGGACCCATATAACGGACTAATTTTCAGAGCATATCCCCACAATATTTCAGTAGCGAATATGCTCCACCCGAGAATCGAACCCATAAATTCGGGAAAGTTATTCCGACATGAACTCAAATCTTATCTGAATGTTCTTTTTAGTATATACGGAAAACAATTTGAGAAGACGTAGAAGATAAGGAGACGAGACACGAGTCATATATCACGGTTCTTCTTTGTGTCAAAACTTCAAACGAGTTGATTTTCAGTAATATATATAATGAAGCAAAAAATAAAAAGAAAGCCTCTCAAATTTGCATTTGTTGTTTAGTGAAAATGTATAGGACACGAGTACTGCCAGTTCTTCAACGTCACACAGAGTAAAAATGGCGAGTATGTATGTAGTTACAGTGGAATCGTTCTGGGTCGGTGATTTGTAGCTTAAAAATCTAAACTTGGAAACAATCAGCCAAACATATTCTTTATTCCCATCATAATTATAAAAACTTTCCCTGTGTTGTCTTTTCTTTCCATCTGAGAAGAAGTGGACATCACTTAAAGATCAAAGAAAGGTAGCGTCGTTTTCTTCTGCAGCAGGTTTGTCGAGGGGGGAAAAGGCTGCATTTTACAAGGGTCACACGTTACTGTGAGAAAAAGCCCACCGGTCGCCTGGAAACCACGGTGAAAATTTGAAACCTGATCTCAATCTGTCGCTCAAAGTGTACATGATGAGAGAGAGCACAATGATGTTCATAACGGAAGATATGATCAAACAGTTTCAAATCTTGGTGGAAAAACGTCGGTTTTTCTATCTGTCTTGCTGAATACTGTTCCATTTGTTGATCTTTGGATCCTCCGCCTGATATTTTCATGTTTTTATCTGCAGTTGATGATCCATTGAAGAAAACTTTCCAGGTGAGTGTTTTTTTTCCCAACTGATCTGTTCTTATTTTTTAGGGAATAGTTCCGAAAAAGTTTGATTTTCGATGAATCCAAATTCGTGTGTGTGTGTGTTACGAATGAGTGTTGGTTGCTATGCATATAGTATTCCTGATTGTGGCTGGTGATGATGTTATTGACAAAATGAAGTCATATTGCTGATTTAAGTTAACTTTTGGGTGGTAGTTAGATCAATTGTATTAGTCTATTGTTGGTCAACTTAATATTTTGGTTATTAAGGAATTTGAGCTATGGAGACTGACCTTGATCTGGTTATAGGATATGAAGAGCTGGATTTCCTTCGTTTTTCGCTCTTTGCCTTTTTTTTAATATTTCTTTTTGGGTTTTCACTATCATTCAAGTCGGGTTGATCTTATTATATTAAGTCATTTTAGAACTATGAGAAGTAAAGGTGGTGGTTTCTTGAATTCATTGGACTTGTTTATGCATCATCTTCAAGTCCTTTTTTTCAGGTTTAACTTGATCATTTCAGGATCCCCAAATTTTCAGATGTATCTTAAAAATTTCTTATTTTTCTTATTATCCATACTGGAGTTTCAGTATATTGACTTGGTGGGAAGCTTGCCTTTTATTTTCGACACATATGGTCAATGTGAATGAGTGCCAATAAGATAGTTGAGACTTTTCGTTTGCAGAATATGCATTTAGGGTATCAAAGGGAGACTTTGGTGAGGTTTCTCAAGGCAAGGGATGGAAACGTATTGGATGCGCATAAAATGGTTAGTTGCAAATTAGCTGGAATCCATTTGAAGTAGTGGTTCTTTGTAGTTCTCAACAGTTATTTTTTCAGCTTACTGACTGTATAAACTGGAGGATACAAAACGATATTGACTCCACACTGTCGGTATGTTTTTGGATTTTGCCTCTATTGCAATCTTGCTTTGCAATTTTCCTTTTTCTATGCTGTTAGAGTCGGTTGCTTTTGCAGAAACCAATTGTCCCAAATGACTTGTATAGAGCAATAAGGGATTCTCAGCTTGTAGGAATGCCAGGATACACAAAAGAGGTTCTTATTACCATTAAAACATTGTCATCTTTCTCCATGGATTATTCATTGAATTTTCAGCACCAATACAGCCATAATACCGTGATTGTCATATTGCTCTTTTATAGGGTCTTCCAGTCATCGCTGTTGGCGTTGGTCTCAGCACATATGACAAAGCATCAGTAAGATATCATTTTCTTTGGTTTAGTCACAAGCTAATATGCCTGTGAAGTAGGATATTTTGCAGCTCTTAGAAATGTGAAATTGTTCTCTTTTGTTCTGGAAACAATGGTCTAGATATAATGCTAACTAATTCTTGGTTCTCTGTTTTAGATTCATTATTATGTTCAATCGCATATCCAAATGAATGAATACAGAGATCAAGTCATATTGGTGAGTTTCAGGATCTACTGTACTTCAATGTTAAAAAATGTTGTTTTCAGTTTCTTTATGTGGCTGAGTTACTAAATTGCATGTTATATAGCCTTCTGCAACAAAAAAATTTGGACGGTATATTGGCACTTGCATAAAAATTTTGGACATGACCAGTTTAAAGCTTTCAGCGTTGAATCACATTAAGGTGTCCTTAACTTTTTCTCTTACTTTCTATTTTTTTTGCGTGCTTCCTCTCTAATTTCGTGAACTAATATACTCTTCTGGTTGCAGTTAATGTCTGTGATATCAACTGTTGACGACCTGAACTATCCTGAGAAGACGGACATTTATTACATAGTCAATGCCCCATACATATTTACAGCTTGTTGGAAGGTTTGCGCTGAAGCATTCCTTCAGTTTTATTAAGTGTCATTCATCTGATAATTTTCTCGCTGCTACAGGTTGTTAAACCTCTTCTGCATGAGAAAACTAGGAAGAAGGTGCAGGTTCTTTCAGGCTCGGGAAGGGACGACCTGTTAAAGGTAGGCCAATTTTCTGGTTAATGAGTATAGATAAGTGCAGTCAATGGCGGAGGGAGAGGGACTCAGTAGAGTTGTTAACCAGACTGCCTTTACATATTCCCTGCCCATGCATATTTTTTACCCAGTGTTAATAAATGGTGCTTCACCACCCCGGAGTGGTCGAAAAAGAAGTTGACATTAAGATCATCCAGAAAACTCCTGTCATTCAACTTTTACCATTGCGATTTGTGCAGATTATGGACTATGAGTCTCTCCCACATTTTTGTCGAAGGGAAGGCTCGGGGTCATCCAGGCATGCCAGAAATGGAATGTTTAGTGACTGTTTTTCGTTGGACCATCCATTTCATCAGCAACTATACAATTATGTCAAGGAGCAAGCCAAACTGGTGGAGGTAGTCCCACCAGTCAGACAAGTTTCGTTCCATGTAGACATTCCTGAGCCTGATCCAGTCGACATCAAGATTGCTCAAACCATAAAAAGTGAATTTCAAAGACTTGGGAAGCAAAGTGGAATTGCATGCCCATTACAAGAACTTAAGATTACTGGTGAGTGAAGCCAGATGAAGCTTCCATGCAGCTGATGCCTTTTATTTCATTGAATTAACTATTTAAGGATGTAATGTTGCTACTTGGTATATATCATAAAATATCATCAAAGCAAAATGCTTTATCTTTCAAGCCCAATAGTAGCAAATACCAAGTCATCTTATACTGTACAAAATAGCAATACTGTACACCATGTGAACCTACAGGAAATACAAGGGTCTTCCATGCTTCTAACTTACATGAGAGATACAATATACCAATTGGATTTAAATGTTTTACTTAAAAATGATCTATGATCTTAGCCATGAGGGAAACACGTCCTGAACAGAAATAACCACAATCAGAATTGATAACATGAAATTTCAGTTCAACTGTTTGTAGCAGCTATAGGCAAAGGCAACTGATGCAGCAGCACCAACAACAGCAAGTGCAGCATATGCATCTTCACGCTCCCAGGTTTCAAACCACGTAGGCATCGAGCACACTTTATGAGGACCAGTTCCATTTCCACTGTTGTTTTGAGAAATTTGTCTCTTATAACGCCTTTTCTTTCGTTAGTACATTTTCAGCAACCTTGGTTGATTCAGGATCCACCTTTGGTTGTGATACAAGGTTCTGACAACAAGGGGAGCCATCATTCTCCTGACAACATGCTATGCCATCAGCTTGAGATCCGCACATGGTTGCCTTTGCATTGTTAATTCCTGCAGTCTCATTTGTGCTCCTACCCATAAATGTTTCACCATTGACCTGAAACCTTAGTTCCTGTGACTTTTTCTGGTCGTCTTCTGATAATCCCATTTGTCCCCTGTAAAAGTAAAAAATTATTTTCGGGCCAAGCTAATCAAGAAACTCTGATACACATCTGCTATATAATACCTCCATAGGCAATCGACGATTTCTCCTTTCCCAATATGCTGTTCAAGTAAAAGAGGTACATCATCAGGCATAACATATCCATACCTGCAGCGTAGTTGCAATATTATCATTATATAATCAGTGATACAGGAAATTTTCAAGAAGGGAAGAAACTGATCAAGAACATTAGGTAAACGAGAAATAATTATCCATGTACCAGTGGCCAGTGACTTCTTTTTTGATGTTTGGTCCAAAAATGATCACATTACCTGCGTACTTATGCCCTCCAATATGTGAACATGGACCAACCGTCACTTTACCTTGTAAACCACGTGAGTCTATCTCATCATTAAATTTATCAATAACAGAAGGTCCGCAAACCCCACATCGACGATCCCTTGAACCATGGCAGCATACAAAAATATAACACCCCCTCAAAGCTTCTGGGCTTCCAGGCAACCATTCACACTCCTTCACAAGCACCTCCTCAACAAATGTATCAACATCAAAATGCGTTAATCTCCTGTAATTTAGCCAGACTTACAATCATTAATGGAAAATACAAAGGAATGCTATGGGTTTTCAATGCAATGGAAGATGAACTTCAATTTGAACCTGTATCTAATCATGTCTGGAAAGATTAGCACATCACCATTTGATGTCTCAGTACCATCACGCCCCTCACATATAGTTAAACGGGTCTGAAAATTTGAGAGAAAGTGATTGTCATAAATGGGACAAAACATAGTGATGATGAACATAAGTCGTGATTATTCACACAGTTTATCATGGAAACCCAAAATCAAGTTGCCATCTATATGCATGGTATTCACAGCGATAAATCTAAGCCCTTTTAAGAAGCAGAGGAGCAGATCTTCGTGACAGAAAATCAACCTCCATTAGTTCTTTCTCCATTGAAGTACCCCAACCATATTTTCCAGTAAAAGAAACATCAAGTTGCAAGTCTGAGAGATAGATTTGTCTTAATATTCAACAAAAGTTACAGTAAGGGTCAAAACTCAGAGTGATTGTCACAAAAAGGATAATTATTCATTCAAAACATGGTAAAGAGGAAATTCAGTCGTGATTTTTTACAGTTTATCATGTAAACACAAAATCTCAATTCATCAGGCCTGATAGCTGACTATCTATATGCATGGTATTCACAGCGAGAAATCCACGGCCATTCTAAGAAGCAGAGGAGCTGATCTTCTTGACAGAAAATCAACTTCCATTAGTTTATATTATCTATTGAAGTACCCAAATGTACAGGATTCCCTTTTGTTTTATACCATACCCATGCCCAAATTGATTGGTTGTCGCGTGTACATACATAGTGGTCGGAAGCTTTCTATGTTTATCAAAATGGCATTTGAACTAGATTTGTCCTAATATTCCTCATAAGAGAGAATGCCAAAACTCAAACGAACCCAGACTAATAATTCGAATAACTTCACAGTGCAATCTCACTAATTTTAACTATTTCTACACGGTAATCAAAATAAGCTCATCGCCTAATAAGATCGATGCATAACCCGCACGCCAATCAAACAAAACTTGCAAACACAAAGATACATGCAATGTATAAACTAAATTTACACGAACCAAATCAATTCAATTTTTCCTAAAACCCATCAAATATCCGCGACCTTGTCATAAGTCATCAACATTTAACCACGGCAAAAAAATCCACCGGAAAGAAAAAACCTTCTACCTGACGTTTCATTTCTGTCTTCCTCGCAGCTAGAGCGGCAGCAAGAAGCCTGGGCAGCCTGTCGAATTCAGCGGCCTCAATTCGAGGCGGCCACACTTGAGGGTTCTTGTAGCACAAAAAGACGTGGCGCTCGTACAGCTCCACAGTTCCTACAAGCGGACCCTGCCTGAAATCGGGGCGCGAGAAGCCATACTCGGCTTCGTTGACAAATCCAGCGTCGTATCCCCCGCCAAGAAAGCCATCGTTCTGGAAGCTGCCGGAGGCGCTACCAATTTGGGAGGCGTCGAGGAGGTAACTTTCGGGGTCGGAGACAGCCGCCGGCGAGGAAGAGGAGGTGGGATGGTGGTGCGCACTCAGCAACAGGAGAGGATCGTCGCGATTGGTGGCCATTAGCGGGTTTGACATTGTAAGCTTACCGTAGAGTACAGGAGGTTGCGACTGTGCTTGCAGGCTTCCTCCCTCATTTCTCAACTCACATTTCAGTACTCATATTTAACACATAATTTGATTATTATATTTTAAAATAAATCATTCATGAAATTTACCATCAACACTCGTAATCTCATTTAACAAATCATTGAATCAATATTTACCAATAATCTTTTTATTTAGACCCGATCAATATTCTTATGATGTGTTTGGTTGGGTGGACTAGGCTTTGATTGGCAAATAATCATGCGTTTCGTATGTTTTTAAGAAACAATATGCAATCCGCTGGCCCGTGTTTACTACGTTCCACAGTAAAAATTGCGGTGATACGTAATCCCTTTGAAATACATGCTACTATTAATCCGAATGTATTGATTGAAGAATCGTTACAATTTTACCCCTGAAATCAAAACCCAGCTTTGTGAGAAGGAAGTCGCCTACACTTTCTATCACAAATCGTGCATAATCTCGTAGAAGAAGACTCAGATCTTGGCCCGTCAAGGAAGTTCGCAATGAAAATTTCTCTTCCACTAACACAACGTAGCTCCATGATGTAGCTTTTTTTTTTTTTTTTTTTTTACTGAAACAACTTGTCTTCTGCGTGTACGTTGGAGCCGTAACAAAACAGTCGATATCGTGAGCAACTCTGTTGAACCTGTATTGTTGTTGTGCTTGCGACTTTCTTCCATCCGGTTTTTGAAACTGCGCGCGTCATTGTATTAGAATGAAAAAGTTTTTTTTCATGATTCGGCATTCCAGAATTTTATTTTGGGGATTTGGGTGTTCTGTGGTTGGACCCAAACGTTTGCCTACATGTTTTGTAAAACTATAGTTCGTGTTACGAGATGCAGAATCAAAATCGATGCTATTGAAACAGAAGTATAGATTTGGAATTAGTTGTTACGAGCTGTAAAAATAGTGTATGCGTTTTTCACCTGAGTTTTATTTCCAGAAAACACACCTTCGTGTTACTGCTTCCGAAATAGCTTAGGCCTTTCAACAACTGCCTATAATCTCTCCTCTGTGATATCTTGTCCATTTGCAATATTTCCACTGTACGTATATATTGCCATACTGAATCTTATATTGTTGTCGTTTGTCAATTGTGCATGCAAAATGGATATTAAACATACAAATATTCTTCTTCTTGTGCTCGTACATCAAATGTTGTGTCGCAATTTTTTGTTGGTATTGCTTTTAATACGCCAACGTATGAGAAGTATTCCGAAGACACGTCGTCTCCCTCGTACAACAGCTGCATCGTATAGTATGACCCGCAGAATTAGTGCCATGGTCAATGTGTTGTGAACTTGCGTATGAATCGCAATGCATTCGGAAGATTGTGCTACATTTTAAGAAATTTAGGAGGACTACAGGATTCTAGATATGTCTCTTTAACAGAGAAGGTTGCCATGTTTTTGTCAATACTAGCCCACCACAAAAAAAACCGAGTCATAGGCCACGATTACATGCGTAGTGGTCAAACAATCAGTGCACGCTTTCATGAAGTAATACGGTCCCTATTGAAGCTGCATCATATCCTGCTTGTAAAGCCGACTCCAGTGGATGAAAGTTGTGGGCATGGTAGTTGGAAGTGGTTCAAGGTATTACTTTCTGTACATCTTTATTGGAGTTTTTAATAATGTAGAACCTTCAAAATGTGTGTCAGCGAAATATGACGTATGGCCACGACTATAATTATATCATTCTGTGTTGCAGGGTTGTTTATGTGCAATAGATAGAACACATATTCCTGTACATGTACCCGTACAAGACAAAGCAAGATTTAGAACAAGAAAAGGATCACTTGCAGTGAATGTTTTAGGGGTCTGCGACCGTAATATGAACTTGATTTACGCTCTAACTGGATGGGAGGGTTCCGCGGCTGATGCAAGGGTGCTAAGAGATGCATTGACTCGGAAAGATTCTTTCAAAGTTCCTAAAGGTTTGAACTTTTCTTACAAGTTGCGCTGCGGTTTCCAACACTGCGAAGCTTGAAAAAACAAAGCCTAATTTGTTTCCGTGAAAACTTCTTGTCTGTTATGATAATTTTATTCTATTTGTAGGTTGCTATTACTTATGCGACAATGGCTACGCAAATGTAGAGGGTTTCTTGACTCCATACAGGCGAGTACGATATCATAGAGATGCATGGGGGAATCGTGCATGTGGACCCCAAGACCATAAGGAATTATTCAACTGGAGGCACTCACAAGCTAGGAATACAATCGAAAGAGCATTTGGTTTGCTAAAAAAAAGATGGGCCATTCTTCGAAGTCCATCATTCTATCCTTTGCGAGTTCAAAACCAAATAATACTAGCTTGTATATTATTACATAATTTTATCCGCTCGCAGGTGCCGGAAGATCCCATGGAAGAAGTGGATGTCGATGTTGACATCCCCTCTCACGAATCAGGACATGATTTCATATGTACTTTGGAGGCGTCTGGTGAATGGGATTGTTGGAGAGATGAGTTGACAGTATCAATAATTAAATTTCTTCCATTGTAACATGTTACATTGTGGCTTTCTTGTTTAACCGAAGCTGTTTGGAATTAAATAACGTTTGTACGTTGAATTCTATGTTGAGGCTTTAAATTTGTAACGAAATTATTTGTTTCGAACATATGTTGCTGAATTATATGTTGACGCTATACTCTGTTTAATTTTTTTTATGATTTACAAATGGTACGTGCATATGTTGTTGAATAAGTTTATTATTTCTGGCAAACACTGTCAAACTGTCCAGTAACAGCTTCATTCATGTTGCATTTCAGGTTTATTGAATAGAATACAAACATTGATATGGAAAGTGGAGAAACCTGTGGGAGTGTGATAGGTCGGGTGAAGAAAGTGGACAAGACACGACGTACGTGGAGTGCACGTGAAGAGGAAGTACTTATAACAGCACTAAAAGACGTTATAACAAAAGGTTGGAAAAGCGAGAATGGATTTAAAGCTGGATATTTAACTCTGTTGGAGTCTGCAATGCATTCAGCCATTCCTGGAATGAACTTACATGGAAATTCCCACATAAACTCGAAGGTGCATGTTTGGTAGAAAACGTACAGTACATTAGTTAAGTTATTAGGAAAAAAAGGTGTGGGGTGGAATGATACCGATAAAACTGTTGAAGCAACTGATGAGACATGTGATGCAATTATCAAGGTGAATATAACTTCAATTTTAACATTCATATTTTACGTTGCCATTCATAATCCAATTTGATAAAAGCAGACTGACTCCACCTTCCGAAGCATTCGACAAAAACAATGGACGCATTATGCGGACTGATGTGAGATCTTCGGGAACGATCGTGCAACTGGCGAGCACTCGCAGACGTTTCAGAATGAATTGAAAGTTGTGCTCAAACTCAATGACGATGTGCCTAATCAATTCCAATTTGGAGATGCAGACGCATGTAATACTTCAGTTGCTGAGGATGATTCAATCTCCGAAACTCACACACCATCATCAAAACTGAAGGCCGCTACAACTTCGAAGAAGAGAAAAGGAAGCAACTGAACGAAGTGGATGATGACATAGTCGCAGCCATCAACAACCTTGCAGATATAACAAAAGTCACCATGAATGCTTTAGTGAAGCAACTTGCAGCTCCTGATATTTTATCAGATGCGCAGGATGTGGTCTTGGAGGCATTGAGAGGGATGAATGAACTATCTAAGGACGAACAGGTAATTGCAGCACAATTGTTATTCAACAATCATAACAACTTGGCTTTGTTTAAGCGTTTGAATGACCGAGGGAAACTAAGCTTAGTC
The DNA here is from genome assembly GCA_001598015.1 of Dorcoceras hygrometricum. Lineage (NCBI taxonomy): Eukaryota > Viridiplantae > Streptophyta > Magnoliopsida > Lamiales > Gesneriaceae > Dorcoceras > Dorcoceras hygrometricum. The sequence goes on from KQ988202.1 coordinate 587,073, forward strand.
AGAAGGTTACTTCGTAGTGAGTGATTTTCCCGAACTAATGGGTTGGTGTAGAATGTTTTGGATGTCTGTATGTTTACATGCTTGTATCCGTAGCAACTTGAAACGGAAGTACTTCTGCCGTGTACTTATTTTGTAGTACTATAATTCAATGAAATGTGATAATTTATTGTGGATTATGTTTTAGTTTTATAGGGTCAGTATCATTTATATTAAAAATGTTTGAAATGTGATGAACAAATACATATGACATATGAAGCCTGACGAAATTCAGTGTAGAATTATGTATTCCCCGATGTGCTTGTATTCATGTTTTTGAAACTTTTGAGGAGAGTTTGGGTGAAGGTATGATGATCAATTTGCAAGATAGTGGATTCTCATGTTTTTGTTACCATTATAAGTTGCAACCTTGAGCGAGCTGCTAAAGAGAACTCAAACGTCGATAATAAATAATCTTTATGCTGTTCTTAAATATATATGGTAAAACATCTACTGTATTTGATCATACAGTATGGCCTCATGTTTTGTTGTTTGTGGACCTGTTAGAGCACCCATATCACTTCCAAGGATATTGTTTTAAATGATGCTGGTTTGTGATACAAATGTAATGTTCAAATCAGTTGTCCCCGTTCTCATAAGTCCAGCAAGTCTGGATGTAGTGTTCATGGTTTTACAGAAGTAGTATCAACTGTTGCTACACTATCGACTATTCGAGATCTTTCAGCAGAGTGATGCAGGGGCTTTGAAACTTTCGTGCTACAAGTGTACTGTTTGCTATCAGACTTTGATGCACCACCAATGAGTGAAGCAGCCAATTTTAGTTTTATAGGTTGAGTATGTCAGGTACCTGCTTTCTTGAATCATAGGCAACAGTACTTGCTTTCGTGTTTGGACTGCCGGATGAAATGGGTTGTTTTGCCTCTTTCTGAGTATTTGTAGCTCATAATATTTGTGCACATGTAATTATTATAGCCACTATGAAGTCACGTTGTTCGTTATTGTTTAAAGTTTAAAAAGTCTGAAGTCAATCAAGTTAACCATATTCATTAGCGCACACTCACATACAAATATATACATATAATTAAGTTAACAAAATATTGTTACTTCTTTGCTTTAAATATAAGCACTAGGAGATCATTGTGTACTGAAAAACCAAAATAGAAAATAGAGAAAATCGTATACATAACCTAAATAGGATGGATATGTCCTAGCTAACCTAAGAATACACTCACTTGTAATCTGGAGAGATTTGGTTTTCTGATGTCCATGAATCTTGTCGATCGTTTTTGCGAAGACTAAGGAATTGCGGCAAATTAATCTCACTAAGGAATTGGAAAATCATTTGGAAATAATCATATGATGCAATTGGAAAACATTGCTTTGTTTTAGAGTGGAAGAGAAAGGGGGGTGTGAAGTGTATACGAGTTGTACACGAAGAAATATGAGATAAGTCACTGCTCAATTTACAAAAATCTATTTATTTATATTTTGGAGCAACATATTAGTAAGTACCCATACAGACTGACTCAACAAAACACAAAAAAGGACCAAATGTAGATGTACACGCTAAGCCACAAAAAAAAGAAAATGGCTGTAGTCGGGATTACTTCGTACACCATGATCCCCAAAGTTCAACTTCTACAGATAATACAAGTGATCAATATCAAACGTTGTACAGATATTAACCGCTTAACCTGAAGAATCATCTGATACTCGATTATAATGGCAGCTGAAGGTCCGAACCTTGTCTTGCCTTCTAAGGTGTCGACTTGTCACATATCTTTGTCTTTTCCGTGGCCTTAAAAGTTTGTGGGTCACTGGATAACTTCATCCTCTTGACAGCTTCAAGGCGCACTGGTGAATAAATACCCAAGGTGCCAAACTTGGTTTTTCTACCGCACGACCTCGTATCACCATGCTGCAGTTCCTCTTCATCCAAGGACAACGCAACTACAGGAACAACATAGTTGCTTGTGACTGTTTCTTCCGACCCGATTTTAGCAGTTACAGACATTGTAGGAAACCTGTTGAACACATAAACAGAACCAAAAAAGAAAGCTGGACCGTATGACAGTGAAGCCCTCCACTTGATATGTATTTATCTTGCTACTAAAGAAGGCAATTAATGAACCCACCAACTGCTACACAATAGGTGTCATTCTATCTTTTCTAATTAATTTATAAAGGGTAGTTGTGTATATGTACCTAATCAACATAACCATGCAAACAAAAGCAAACATCATTTATTGCACAATGCTGAAATTGCAAATCATGCCTCCTCTTCACAATGTAAAACCAAATACGGCAGAGATTATCAGTTTTTAGACCATATCAATTTCGGTCCACAACATGAGACCACATAGATTATCATTTTTTAGACCTTAATAATTTCTGTCCACATGTTACAGTTAACTACTGTAAACATAAAAACTTCAACAGATCTCAATAAGGAAAGTATGAAAAAATATACTATGCTGTGAAAGTGAGCACTCTGCTGTGAAAAAAATACACTCTGCTGTGAAAAAATACACTCTGCTGAAAAAATACACTCTGCTGTGAAAGTAATTAGATAGCACTGAAAAATTCAATGAAATTGTATGGAAATATATCACTGAAACATACACTGAAATTGTATGGAAATTTTTCATAACAAGGACAGTACCTTTGCATGCCCAAGAGCTCGAATAAAGATGTCCAAACTCTTCTCCAACTGTTGTCTCCCAGCGTCATGAAACGCTTTCACTTGTTCTTCTTCCAGAAGGCTGATTGGCATTGTATTACCCACTGTAAACCAAGAACTAACAATAAAGTTGTAGAAAGCAACAGGATACATAATACAAGATTCTCAATAAAAGTTACAATACATATAACTAAGCTTCATACCTCAGAAATTGATAGAAGATGAACATTAATTTCTCGAGTATCCAATGACAAAAATCAGAAAACTCCCACATTATTACATGATGGTACGCTGGATGAACTACGTTAATTAATACGTATACATGTTATGGGTTAACACAAGTAAATTTGTAACTGACAGTCAGTTACTACATCAGTCTACTGTTACAAAAAAGACTTTGGTTCATGAATAGATCAATACCACTTTTAACATAGCACTACAACATATACTTGTTTTCGCAATCTACTCGTCATCACTAACAGTCATATCCTCAAGTATTTGTCCAATCTCCTCTACTACCTTCTCCATTCTGGCAGCATGGTTGTGTATCTCAACTGCTAAATCTCGTAACACATTTACCAACTTCAGTGAATTCTTTGCACACTGAGGTCTTGATGTAGAAGACGTACTTGTTTTTTCACATTCACTTTTTTATGAACGCGTGTGGCATCCATTGCTTCCAAATAACAACTAAAAGCTTCTTCTGCTTCTTTATTGGTATCATACCCTTTATAGCAGGCTCCACGGAAACCACATACTTGTTCGCTAGCTTCAGACCATTTTTCGTACACACCGGGTTGTCTTCCAATAAAAACTACGTATGATTTCGGCTGAAATGCACCACATTAAGTTAAACAAGTTTTTGTTATTTACTACCCTATCATGAAAACATATCACAACAAAGTTCTCTAACATTTTTTAACTACAAGAGTAATACGAAGGATACCTTTTTCCTTGGGATAATACATTAACATATTCGAACATTTACTTGAGGAAAACAAATGAGACAGTTACGTACACGGGACATGTTAAAAACAGTCGTAGGAATTAAATGATAGATTGGTCACACTTTGCGAGAAACTGTAAAAGAGCACATCGCATATCAGCTTTCACAAAAAAAATAGGGAGAGAACAGGTAAGAAATACACCATTGTGCACTTCGAATGAGGCGTAGTAATACGACGAGTATGCCACGATTGTTGTGTCACGGTTATTCTTCTGACCAAACTTCAGATCTGAAAGTATAATGTTAGCTTATCATAGGAGACTAAACCTCGTTACAGATTGCCACGACATACGAACTTTGATCTACAACAAACAGTCATAATATCAACAGTTATATGAGCTTCAGTCTGAATATTTATGCATATTAATGAACGAATTGATCTAATGTCTAATAATTCTTGGATTGAGACAGTCACAATCTGCAGGAAATCTACTCCCAAACATCAAGGAACATTGATACAGGGGACTAGAACATGTACATGATAATCCAAAACAGAGAAGTGACAAAATTAAAACAAACCCAGAAATATCATATCAGGGACAGCAATCTGCAAATTGGACAGCAACAATAAACACATGTATACTAAGCTCAGAATTGGGTTCACAGAAATAAAGAATTAATAGGGATCCGACCACCAACAAAACTTAAATACAGAAGACCAAACCTTTAGTTGGTTCGGTGAATTAACAACGATGACACAATCGAATAAACAAATCAAGAATCATAAAATGGAAGACTTTGGCCCTAAAGGACTTAGTTTAAACAAATGATTTGCAGAAAAGTGTAAATAAAAAATAAAGTAGCTAACCTGGTGCTGAGATTTCTTTTCTTCCAGACAGTCAATACTAGTAAGAGCAGAGTAATTTCCAAGAAATTAAAACTGATGACAACTACAACCACTCAGCAGCGAACGAAAATTAAATATCAATCTTTCACAAATTATAAAAACAAAGGAAAAAAACACAGGCGTCCAAAGCATTCTTTCATTTCGTGCAAAGAAAGGGTCTCCAGAAAAAAAATTTGAAATCCTGAATAAGTCTACAATTAACTATTCTAAGCGAAGCAAAACACAAGAATATAGTGACGTATGTTTTCTCTAACGTTCACAAAACCGTGAGAGGGGAAAAATTGAAGACGAATCGTACGAGATAGCATGTGAAAAAAATGAACACAACCTACAATGACCCGAATACGACAGTATCGACGTTAACCAAACAAAAAACAAACCTCAAATTCGTAGAACACCATTTTTGTGGGTACGAGGATTTAACCGTAGATCCGTCTACTACTGCTGGATCTGTTATGTATTCTCTATAAATCAGAGCTTCTAAATCTCTCCAAAGTCGTGAAGGGACGTAGGAGAGACGGGCGTGATTTTGGAAAGCACAGCTGCAACCTCGACAAAACCATGTAATCCCAGCAGTTCATCGGCAATGTAATTTATGTTATGAAAGGTATATTGGTAAAAGATTCAGCTGAACCACATTTTAATCCATCCCTTTAAAATCGAACCGAACACAAGTCAACAAATCTCAGATATTAAATATCACATATATATTTTTAAATTATCATTCAAGTTATCTATCACATCCTAGCTACCAAGCGCAACCTTATATATATAACCAGACAGGTTGTGAAAAATATAAACCACACATTTTCTCACTCATCACATATACTATTGGTTATTTCAAATATTAAAAAATCTCCAAAAATAAACATAATTTTGCATTTAATATTAAATGTTAAAAAACCAAAATATAACATATATTAAATGAATTTAGTCAAACACAAAAGTTGGGGAAATATACACTTTGAAATATGTTTTTATTTTTTTTTTCAAAGATCAACAATTTAAAATATAATATTAAAATAAGCAATGAAAGCTCATTAAAAATTTTAAAATATATCAAAATCATAATAATGTTTATGCAAAAAATTACAACCCATTAATTGGAACATTAAACTTATACATTTTAATGGAATCTATTTATCAGTACACAGTAAGACACCAAAAATTAATATAAATAGATATATTACAAAAATCTGTGTTAGACGATCTCTTTTAACATAAAAATAACCGATAAACAATCTCACACAAGTTTTTAAAGTTTAATATATGATAGTAAATAAGAAATCACAACACAAATATTATTTCATAATTCGCAATAAGATTTTTCTCACATTAAAATATCCTATTTGTTCTTAATTTAGTTTGCATTAATATTTTAACGAGGATAACTAAAGTTTCGATTTATTTAATTTTAATCATATTATATATAAAAATATATTCATACATCACAGGCAGCATATATAGTGATCTTAAGAAGACTACTCTTCCACCTTCGTTGATGAGTTGGATAACAAAATGCTCCGAAGTATACACTAGATAATATCTTTTAATACGAAACGTTAGGTTAGATAACAAAATGGCTTCATATAAAGAACAGATATCTTACTTTTCGTAGTACTATTCTTAAAAAACAAATATACAGAGGAACGGGCTGCTTTACAAATGTTCGAAATACTACTTGTAAGAACGTGAGCAACTTCTTGTAAGAACTTTTAATAAGCATGCATGTACTAGAATTCCCCAGACAATCTAAAACGCTCAACAAGCAGACCTGACATTACCAGTAGAGACACCTTTACACCATCAAGAAATTACCAAAAGCACAAAGCACCTAGAGCTGAATTTTAAAAATATTTTCCACGGCTCCCAAAATATACACAAGAAATGCCAAAGGTAGTTTGTCTTAAGATGAACATACTGCACAAAAAATTGTTTATAGAACTCACCAAACTGGTTTCTCACCAGGTAAATAAGAAGGAGAACCACCCTCGACTTGGGCTTTCTTCTTATGGAACACCCCACTGAGGTTAGGCATTAGTACTTTCTTGCCTACTGATGTTTTGGCTTTCTCTAACTTTCGAGGTAGCATGACTGTCTCTTGAGGCGTCTGCTTATGGGTTTGGTACAGACGAGGGGGTGATACGAGGGGCTTCTCCGTTTCAGCAAGAATCCGAGTTGCTGCTTCGGTTGCTTTCTTCTGCTCCCGTTCACGCCATCTACTGAGTTCTCCCTCAACTGCCTTCTTGGCTGCCTCGGCCATCTCCGCTTTCTTCAGTGCCTCCTGAGTTGCAGCTTTCAGGTCCTCAATTTCCTTCTGCATAGCCTCAAGTCTCTTTAGGGCTTCATTTTCACTGGCTTTGACTGCTTCCACCTGAGCCATGGCTGCTGCAACTTTCATACCTGTTAGTTTTTCAGATTCCTCGACCTTATGGCTCAGTGATTCGAACTCGTCCCGTGATATTGTAATCTGAGCTCCGGGCTCTGACGTTGAGCCGCGAGCCGCTTCAGTTTTCTCAGACAAAATCTTGATCTGATTAAGGGCTCTAGCTTCAGCTTCCTTTGATTCTTCTGCTTCATGCAAAGCAACTCTCAGTTTCTTTTCTGCTTCTTCGAGTTCAAGTTTGAATGCTTCTGCTACTCCCTTGAGCTCCTTTTCTTGCTGCTTCATGTCTTCCACTTCACGTTTCGCATTTTCTCTCTCCAAAGCAAGCTGCCGAACTGTAGCAATCATTTCGTCAGAAGCACCCCTCACTTTTGCCTCTTCCAAAAGTGCTTCTTCAAGCTCAAACTTTGCTTTTCTAAGCTTCACATGCAGGTTGCCTGCGATGGATTCTGTTTCTGCTTCTTTCTCTTTTAACTCAGAGTGCTCCTTCTTAATGTCATCCAGTTCTGATTTAAGGGTCTCCACTAGATTTCTCAAAGTATTCTCCTCTGCCACCACTTTATGTAGCGACTCTTTAGCACCATCCAACTCTGAAGTAACAGCCTTCACAGAATCAAGATCTGCATCTCTTCTACCGTCTCTATCCTTTTTTAAACCTTCTGTCTCCGACAAGGTTTCACTTAATTGAGTCTCCAGACTCTTAACAAGTTCCGGATCCATATCTTTTCTCAAAGCAAGCAATTTTTTTACTGTCTCACCGTGTTTTGCTTTGTGCAATTGCTTCTGTTTTTCCTTGTCATCACAGATCGTTGTTTCTTCTTGCTTAGCTTGAGCTATTGCTAGCTTCACTTGCTGAATCGAGTCCTGCACAGTAGCTATTTCCTTGGATAAATCGCCGACTTTTGCCACATTTTCTTGGGCGGAATTATTGGCCTCAGCAGCTCGCTTGCTGGCTATGTCTCTATCTTTCACAGATGCATCATAATTTTGCCGTGTTTTTATCAACTCCTGCTTTGCCGCGTCAAGTTCGACGGCCATAGCCATATACTGAACTCTAGAAGTCTCAAGATCTATATTTGAAGATTCATAGGTTACTTCAGAATTCCCATTGTTGGATTCTGCAAGTTGCTTTGCCAGATGTTTAGCGACTTCTGCACCCTTAATTGCTGAATCCTTGGATTCATTGATAATTTTCAATTTCTCGGTAAGATCTGAAACAGTCGACTTAGCCATTTCAAGCTCTGCAAGGGCATGAATTCTGGTCGTTTCGGCATTTTTTAATTGATCTTTTAACCTATTAAGCTCTTTCTCGACCAAGTGAAGCTGAGTCACTTTTGCCAGCACTCTCTGTAGGAATAAAAACAAGTGGGCACGGAACCCAATCAGTATTGCAGCAGCCATTGGTGGTTCAACATAAATTTATGACTTATACATATAATCAACCTGGAACCGGAGCAGCCAACCATGGCGCTGAAAAGTAAATAAATCAATCATACATTGCACATACATTGTAAGAAAGCATAAAAACAATGTCAAATCTACAATCCACAACCAACATCTTTGCCAACAGAATCATACTAGGGGAGTGTACTATTTCAGAGCAATTTTTGTTCCTTTGGTCAAGCGAAACAAACCACCAAATGCTACTGTTGATTCGTTTGGGATGAAATCAAATCATAGAAACATATAAATCAAGGTTAAAGAGAGCAATGAAGTTAACAACTATTTCTCTAGACTCTAAAACAGAGACAGCATAATAGCAATTAAAATATTAAATAGTAACATGAGGTTACTTTCGACGAAACTCAAAACCTTTCCTCAAACTTCAACTTTATGTATGCAAAATACATATAAACAAAAAAAAGAGAAATAATCACAAATTTCCACAATGGAGGTAAAACTACACATATTCAATATTCTTGATCCGAAGTTAACAAGACAAAACTGTGGGGATGGGGTATGATAATTATATACTAAGCCAGGGTTACAAAATATAACATACTTCTGCAGATTGTGGTTTTGCCTTCTTTATGACTGGCTTTTCCCCTGAAAAAGCGCCTTCGCCAAATAAACTGACAGCATCTTTGACAGATTGAAACGGTGCACTGGTGTCAATTTCTCCCACCTCAGCCTTAGCTGAACCTTTGGTTTTCTGATAATCTTTTGCCACCATAATTCTTCACTCAGTTTGTTGTCAACTATTACATGTCAAGAACAGCCAATGAAACACAATTTTGATGGAAGAGGTGATCAATTATGTTGTTATAAAGAGAAAAAAAAGCACGATCTTTCCAACTGAGGATACCCTGTGGGTAACAAGTTAATATCAATATGGGTGTCTGTGTCATATTTATTACACATTGGTGGATTTTAGATTTAAAAAATAATATTGCATCGCTTGGATTCTCAAGCGGCTACTATCAACCGGTGGACATGCCACTTACAAATTTTACAGAAACTGCATAAGAGATTCAGACATGAGAAAATATCATGGTCAATCCTCTTCTTAAGTTAAGAGGAATTAACTGATCTAGAAGGAAGAATTTGATTGCTGACAGAAGTAATCCTCGGATCAAACTTGAAAGAATGGCAGTCCGCCGAATCATTTGCTTCTTTACGGCCATAAACTATCAAATTTAATGGGAATGGGTCTTACACTGAAAATCCTCATATTGATATTTCATTGGTTATGCCATCAAACCTCACAATCAAAATGCATTTGAAGAAAAGGTTAATGCTTGCCTTAAAAAAATGCTTCAGCTTCAGCATGTGATGGAAAAGTTAATATTAGCTTTAAAAGTCCTGATATTACTTCAATGCTGTGATAGGTACTTGACGCCTCTAAGAGGAAAAACATCTGAAACACACATGAGCTGCTCAAATATGTGGTACATAACGCCTTATTAAATTTCTGAGGTTGATCGCTGATTTATTCAGCATGAAATATCTTGCGTGCAGAAAAACCACAACAGTATATGGGAGTTTCAAGAAAAAAGCAATTTAATTAGAAAAATCAGGCATCAAATTTCTAACAACAGCAGCAGCAGCACATGGACATCATAAATACTAACATTTCAGTCACTAAGACGACTTCAAAATCCATATTAAACATACGCTGGCACACCACTGCTTCAGTAACATAGATGATCAGAAACACATGCTGAAAACCATGTAAAAATTCCGCCAAAAAGAATATTCGAACATGTAATTTCTAGAATTTTCCGACCGATGTTCATTTCAATCAAGTAGATCAATTATTGGTGTAGATTATAATTGTGAGAGTCATGAATACACCATAATATGTGAAATAATAATAATAATGGAAACCATTGAAATTGAACGGACCCACTGATCAAGGTTTACCTGGAATTTCACGCTCCAGCAAAAATGTCAAATATTAACTTTTCTGGGGGAAACTTTGGCTTCAGCCTGAATCCACATTAATAGAGTAATCATTGAACCAAAAGAAAAAACAAATTATCCACTTAATGAAAAAAGGTACAACTGAGATAAAAAAGAAGGAAAGAAAAAGGGAACATCTGAGATTTAAAAAAAAAAAAGAAAGGGTAAAAAGTACAAACCCGATAATAATTGATTCACTCAAGGATCTTTATCATGAGAGAGCAGACAAAAACGTCAACGTAAACCCTAGAAATCATCAAAGCTTTTCAATCCCAAAAGTGTTTTTCCAAAAAAATAAAAAAACGTTGAATGTTGAAGAATCTTGATAAACCTCACCAATCTTTCGAGGCACCAAAGGGCGAACCTTTTCACAAAATCTGCGAAACCTCACAAAAAATTATAAACAAACTAAACTCCAAAGTGAAACTCTAGTTCCCCCAAGAAATAACCTCTCGAGGCCTACACGCAAAGAGCAAGCCAATCACTCAGCGATCAAGAAAAAACAACTTCTTTCGCATTCGATATTCGGTTGAAAAAAAAAACAGAAAATGGAGAAGCATTCCACGGTTGGGCGAGAAAACAACAGGGGAGATGATTTCAAATTGCTTGCCTTTTCGTATATAAAAAACAAAGAGAGCAAATCAGAGAAGAGAGAGGATGATTGCCAGGTCAGCAAGTTGCACCGCCCAAGCTGACTAGTGACTAGGGAAAAAAGAGGACTTAGCCTTATTTTTGAACACTTTCCTGGCCTACTGTTAGATGGTTGATCAGTCGTACAATGAGAAGGGAATAAATAAAATTTATTACAGAGTAGATTGTTTCTTTAAAAAAAAATTATTAACAAAAAGGACCGTAGTTTAAATGACAATATTCGTTGCCATCGAGTGATATAAAATTGGACATAGTTAGTTACGAAACTCGTAAAGAGGTGATAGAAATTCAACTGACCTTGGCGATGTTCATGATTGGTAACTTTATACATTTTATCAAATTTATAAAAATGCCACTTTTTCCTTAAAAACAAAACTAAATAAACTTCCGCGTAGTATATAAAAGTAACAATCCAGAACTCAATGCTAAGATAAATGAAATAAGTTATTGTTTAAAATTACCCTCATACACGATTCACATGTTTTTTTATATATTGTAAAACAAAAACCCTGAGACGAAATATCAACGTGAATCCTTAAACATCGACCAATCAGTAAGTTTTAAAATTTTCTATTTGTTGTGTTGCAATCACAGGTGTCGGCAAGGACACCAATTAATTGTGCTTCAATCTGGGCCATTTATCGTCGGTTGTCAGGGCTGGCCCATGCACTTATTATGGACTTAGTCTTATGGGCCTGTATTGTAGTTACTTGATTGTGGGCTTTGGATGATAGCTCATTTGCGATGAGTTATTTTGTAGATGTAATAAGGTTTTATTGTAACCTAAAGTTTGAAGTTTTGACAGAAGAAATAACTGTATCAATTAATCTTACAATGATATAATATCGACTAGTGAGGCTTGATCTTATTAATAGATAACATAATCTCAATTGGTAAACGTTTGGCGATCGTATATGCACGTCATTTTCTTAAAATTTTCTTGGTAAGTTTAATAATACAGCCTACGATATCAAATCCACGTAAATTCGTGAGTTCCAAATATAAAATATGAAGAATGATACATGGAACGAATTAGAAAATACACAAAAATTTAGTGGTTCAGCAAAGATTTGCCTACGTCAAGTTTTTACAGTGTTTTCCCGCTTGGGTCAATTCACAAATTTATACAGACGGAGGCCCATATAATTATTTTCTTGGGCTGTTGCATAATGGGCCTATCCAGTCTAAGTCTTGACCCGTTTCTTTGAGGCCCGCTAGCATGGAGGCCCAATTCCTTTCTTCTCGTACTCTGTGATAGAGTGATCTTCTTCAACAATTTGTGACACATGTAATTAAATTAAAGAAAATTATCTATGCAACTTCCAAATGAGCCCAATCGTTTGGGAAATTTACATGTGGTGTTGCGCTACTTCGAAATCGAATCGAATCAACTAAAATAATAAATAATAACGATATACTTTGACTTATATTTTGTCCACATATCTCCTACCACATGGTAGTTCTGAGGTCTTCAAACTGTACAAATAAACTAGCCAAAATTTAAATTGTTTTAAAATTTTAAAGCCAACATCTAGCTTTATATTTTACTTTATTATAATATATTTATTGTTATGATCCTTTTAGTGCGGATAAAATGGTCAAACTCATCGGATTAACTTTCTCGTTATAAAAAATAGGTGGAACGGACTATTTGAATGATAGTCCATTTGGATACGGGATGAGAGGGGTTGTCCAATGGAACGTCGAGAATTAATTAATCAAATCATATTATTAATATTCGTTCAAGTTTTCATTATATATTATTTATGTATGATAATTAGTTCTAAAATATTGAAGTATTTAAAATTATTTATATATAATTCAATTGATAAATTATCGAGAATTAAATTTATTTATAGTATTATTAATGAATAGCACATTTTTAGAAATAATGTAATAGATAAATGTTTAGAATAAAAATTGGAAGTTAATGGCCATTTTTTTTCTAATCAACAACCAGAAGAAAAAGAAGCCATCCCGGTTGAGACTTTCAAGTCTCAAGTCTCTTTCAAGTTGGCTATTTTTCGTCTGTTCAAAAAATATGTACATTGACGGAAATCAATGCATATTACCACCACATATGCATAATTGTTTGAATTCGTTATAGATAGTTTTAAACTTTCAAAACATACTGAAAATTATATACTAAAGCTTAAATGCATACGGAAAAATTATATATTCAGATGTAATTTTTTTTTTACATATTATGTATATTGTTTAATTTTTAAAATACTTTTTTACCTTACAAATTAAATAATAGAATAAATAAATTACATAAAGTTATATAAAAAATTAAAAATAACGTTACATATCGAAAACGACTGGGATAATCGTTAAAACATGGGCGGATAAATTAAAAAAACGAAGTGGTCTGCCTGTCTATCGGACTTTCGGCATCGCAAAATGGCTACCAATAACGGAGAAGAAGCTGTAGCTACTTTGTTCGAGACCAAAGTAGCCAAAGGCAGAGCTCTCTACAAACTCTTTTCTTCCACGATACTTGTTGGGATAATCTTGATATGGATATATCGATTGGTTCACATACCAAGAACAGGAGAACCTGGAAGATATGCTTGGTTTGGGATGTTCTTTTCCGAGTTTTTGTTCGGTTTATACTGGATTATCACTCAATCTGGAAGATGGAACGTTGTATATCGGACACCCTTTAAGGAGAAGCTATCTGCAAGGTGATAAACATGTTCTTCTTATCTTGTTACCTATTTCGGTTAAACTTGTTTTATCATTTGTTAATTTGTGTTTCAACTGCAATCATGATGTTGTAGCTATGCCGACAAGATGCCGGGGGTCGATATATTTGTATGCACAGCTGACCCCGTATTGGAACCACCATCCTTGGTGATCAACACAGTTCTTTCACTAATCTCGTACAGTTATCCGCCTGAAAAACTAAGCGTTTACGTGTCGGATGATGGTGGTTCGGAGTTGACATTCTATGCTCTACTTGAGGTCTCTAAGTTTTCAAAGTACTGGATACCTTTCTGCAAGAAATACAATGTGGAGCCAAGGGCCCCTGAAGTTTTTTTCTCGCAGAAGATTGACACAAACGAGTCAAATTTAAAACAAGAATGGACTAGCATCAAGGTGAATTCAGCTCTGTGCTTAATGAGACAAGAACTAAAGGCTTGAGAGCCTGAAAACTGTTGTTTCTTATTTGCTTCAGGAACTGTACGTAGATATGAAAAGCCGAATCGATTCAGCTGCGGAAAGGGGCTCTATTCCCAAAGAAATTAAGAATCAACACAAAGGGTTCTCCGAATGGGATAATAAGGTCACAAAACAGGATCATCCATCTATTGTGCAGGTGATTTCCGGGTATTCGGTACTCTCACACTTCAATTTATTTTTCTTTCTGTTGCTGATGAAGAAGTTGACTTTTTACCTCCGAGCTTCAGATTTTGATCGATGGATGGAACCCCAACTCAGTTGATGTCGAAGGAAACAGATTGCCAACGTTAGTGTACATGTCGCGGGAAAAAAACCTGGTTGGGCACATAACTTCAAGGCTGGAGCGATGAATGCTTTGGTAAATAAAGTCTTCTTTTAGGAGTTTCTGCTTTACGAACCTGGATTTATAATGCATTGACCACTATAATCATAGCCATAGGTTTCTGATTTTGTAAGCAATCAATTCAATTTATTCCTTCTTTTCGCAGATTAGAGTGTCATCAGAAATCAGCAATGGATCAATCATACTCAATCTTGATTGTGATATGTATGCGAATGATCCAGATGCTCTACACGATGCATTGTGGTTCTTCTTAGATGAAAAACAAGGAAAATCGATATGCTATGTCCAGCATCCTCAACGCTACAGCAACATCACCAAAAATGATATATATGCGAATATTGCTTACGCAACTAATAATGTATGTTGGGCCTTTTTATTTCTTTTCTCGGAACTATTGGATATTATAGTTTGTAAATGTTGAACAAAAGGACACGCTTTAGTTTGAATCAATTGCATAAACTCTGAAAAGCTGTCATTCCAGAAAGAATAGCAAAAATATTGTCTTATAACTTTTCCTAATTCTTTTGAAGTTTGAGCTTCGGGTTTAGATGGTTTCGGTGGGGCTCTGTATATCGGTACGGGATGCTTCCATAGAAGGGAGAGCCTATCTGGAAAGAAATATTCCGAGGATCATAGAATTGGACAGAACACTGCCAACAGTAACGGCAGAACAGTTGAAGAATTGGAGGAAGCATCAAAAGTTTTAGCAAACTGCAGCTATGAGAAAGGCACTCTGTGGGGGAAAGAGGTTTGTCTTGATTATTTGTCGATCAAAACCTTCCATACAAATCCCGAATAATTTTGATATATGTTTCTAAACATATACAGATGGGATTGGTGTATGGATGTCCAGTTGAGGACATAGTGACGGGACTAACAATCCAATGCAAGGGATGGAAACCTGTGTATTACAATCCTAGCAAGAGTGCCTTTTTGGGCGTTGCTCCAATAACCTTGGATCTGGCTCTTGTTCAGCACAAGAGATGGGCTGAAGGAATGTTTCAGATTTTCTTCTCCAAGTATTGTCCCTTCGTTTATGGCCGTGGCAGAATATCGTTGGGTGCTCAAATGGGATACTGTATTTATCTTCTCTGGGCTCCAGTTTCATTGCCAACTCTGTGTTATGTAATAATTCCTGCTCTTTGCTTGCTTCACGAAGTGTCCTTGTTCCCTGAGGTATGCGTAGGAACGGTACCCTTTTGCTATTCGAAAGAGATTCGTTAAGTTAGATTTGATTGATGAATGTGTGTGTTCCTCGAGGTTCTTGATATCCATAGACGTTCGAATTCATCTGATTCTCTTTTTTGTATTTGTGAACATGGTAGGCACAAAATTCTCAAGTGCTTGTTTCATAACAACTTGAAAACCTCTAACCATAAGCTTCCATGCATTTCTCAGGTGTGGAGCTTTTGGTTTGCTCCTTTTGCTTATGTTTCTGTTGCATACACGACCTACAACTTATTCGAAGACCTAATATGTGGTGACACTCTGAAAGGCTGGTGGAACTATCAAAGAATGTGGCTCATAAGGCGTACAACCTCATATTTCTTCGCCTTTTTCGATACAATTTCCAGGCATCTAGGCCTCTCTGAGACGTCATTTGTTGTCACTGCTAAGGTTGTCAATAATGATTTGCAGAAGAGGTATGAGCAAGAGATCATGGAGTTTGGAAGCTCGTCCATCATGTTTCTCATCATCTCAACTCTCGCGTTGTTGAACCTACTCGGCTTCGGATGGGGTATCAAGAGCGTCGTCCTAGACTCAGGGATGTTGGAGAAGTTTGTGTCACAGATTGCTATTTGTGGACTGTTGGCTGCGATGAATGTACCGGTTTATGAAGCACTGTTCCTGAGAAGTGATGAGGGGAAAATCCCTTCTTCTGTTTTGTTCAAGTCCATTGTTGTGGCATCTGTTGCATGCCTGATTCCAGCATTTTAACTTCAATATATATGCATAGGAGGTTGGCTTTCGTGGAAGGATCAGCTATTACTGTCGTGTGAAAGAATTTCTTGATGAATTTAAATTGGTTCTGTAATATTTCAGATGTAAGGAAATACACCAAAGAGAGAATCTAGTCATGAAAACAAATTTATCTTGGATTCGACTGATCCTTTTATCATGTTTATTTATATTTACTGTAGATGATTATAAAAACAAAATTTTTATATTTTATATCGTCAAGTGCTCTTTTTGTTATTATCATTTATATAAAAGGAAAAAAATTTATGGTTATAATTTATAACAAATTATCCTGATATTATATCATTCATATCACATAGATTAGATTTAGATTTTTTTATAGAGTCAGAATTTTTTTGAAACCTCTGTCTGAGCATATTGGTAAGTTGAAGGAGGCCTTGTACAAAGCTCAGTTTGAGCAGCATTGGTTGCGGGCACAGACTTATCGTCACGAAATTGGCGAGTGTCCAACTTGCTGTCTGTATTTTTGAACTATCTGGTCTGTAAGTGATGGTATCTTACATGTTTCATAATATCGACGAAAAGAGACTAGACTTGTATGCAATTTTTAAAAGTATAGATTTCATCCATCTGTCAGTTTGGTTTATATGCAATTATAAAGAACACTGCTTGTGTTTTGCTCATCCATGTTCATCAATGCTTATGAGACCTAATACAAATTATCCTTCGAAAAATGAAGAGCTGCTGAGCTGATGTTCATGAGTTTATGGTTGGATCTAGCATTTTGCAAGTCTACATTTTGCGTCGTCTTTTAGAAAAACTCGGGACATCTAGAGTATAGTGTTTTGTATTATACAAGGATTCTGGATTTTGAACCACATTTGAATATTAAAATCTATTTAAAGCTTTGTACCAAATCAAAGTTCTCGGGTACCGAGGCTTTTTAAATAGAATTGAAGTATTTGCAACATTGGAACTTAACTGACTGCATTCCTGGTTCTGCATTCGTTCGTTATGCATTTTTAGCCACTACAACAGTCCCAATTCACACCCAATACTATATCGATTAGCACCGCATATGTTCCAAATACTAACTGGGTATCCACCAGTTGTAATATACATCACAAACATCCAATAAGTGCAAAAAATTAACACAGATGCTTACAAGAAAAAAAAAAGATGGCAAAAGCAACACAAAACATTGTACAGATACAGTTTTGAGTAATACATATTTCATTACCCAATACAACAGATACTTTTTTACAGTGCAAAATGTAGTGCCATGGCGGCTGATACCCGCAAAAGAGCAAGAATTTCAAAGTGTTTACAGGACTATTCACGAATGAATATGCACTCCTACATTCATGTTTTATATGTAAACCTGGTGGAGACTGAGCTTGAGCTCTACATGCAGCAAAACCATTTTTTCTGCAGACGAGGATTCAAGTAAGTTTCAGGAAGTAACACCAGATAAAATCCAGATTAAATGTAAAATTTGAAATCAAGAAATAAAGATCATTGTTCATTTTTCCTGTGTAACTGCGACATGTGAAACTTGTCCCTTTTTTTGTCAGTGAACCGAAAATGGATCGTAAACTCTAAACAGCTGAAAATACAGGTTTCTTTATTGCGTGAGGACAGTCCCCTTAAGTAGGAAAGGTTTCTCCGTCCGGATGAAATATTGTCCCCTCACTCTGACTCCATTGTTCATGCAATTAGATTTTTGAGTCCTCTCACGCCATTTCATACATTCTAAGTCTCTAGCTAGCAGACACTGAAGTATAAATATCATGAAACTTACACCCTGAGTCTTTAAAGGCTCCACTCCGTGCCTTGCATTCAGATCCATCTTTGAAGGAGACTCGGGCTTCCCACCAGTCTTCTTCTCATTCCTGGCCTTGTTAAATATTACAGTAAAACCCTCTGCTGAAGCTGGGTCATTGACATCCCATTCACCAAACTTTGGCAATGGACGACCCTTTTCCTAAGTGCAGTAACGTAACAGTTGATAGACATCAATTAGAGGATACAAAGCAACACCAAAGGCGAGTACAGAAGTTAACAACTATATTGTCTTTAAAGATTCTAACTTGGTGAATCCCAACAAAGCCAACTTACTGAAAATAGTTTACAAACATGGTCAACTTGGAATCCAACCAAATTGGAAATAATTTTGGCTAACAGACACGTAACCACTATCATCAATACTTTCAAAGCGTTCCCACCGGACAAAAGGTAAGTTCTCCGCAGTTTGTTCCCATGAATGGGTATTTAAAAGCAACATATCAACTGAAGAAACTGACAAATGACTAGTAATAATCCTGAAACACAGCTACAATCTAAAATTTCGGAAAAGGCAATCTTGATTACATTATATAGCGTACTGATACAACCATAGTCAATCAAAATCAGAAGTACTTAAAACGTCGCTTCAAAATAAATTAGCCACAAATAGCCATCTTTCAACAACGAACAAACACCCAAAAACTATTTCCTCCAAAAAATTTGATTTTGTTCTTTTACATTTATGACAGTGAAATTTTACATCAGTAGAGGTATAATATCTATTTAATAATACTGATTAGGTACTTACGTTTTCTTCAATATCATCGCAGAAAATATTTATAATACGTCAGTTCAAACGACTCCAAAACACAGGACGCACACGATCACCAAAAACAGAACTGCTTCCTCACAGGTCAAAATCAACATATCTTCAAAAGCCATAACCCCAAAATTCAAGGGATTCATCATGCGATCGAAACACGAAATTCTCGAAACACAAAAATGACGCGATCATAACAAAAACAAAATCACGTAAACCGATTCCCAAAATCGGAACCTGGAATAAAAATATCAACAAGAGAACGATTACATACCGACATGAATCCTCGAGTATATCCTTTCCAGACAGAAAATAGACCCGACCCGATACCGAATCTGGGGAGGGAGAGAGAGAGAGAGAGATGTGTTCTGTACAGCCGAAGTCTGCAAATACACATATATATGTGGACGATTTAATTTATTTTGTTTATCAAATATTAAGATAATTACTTTGATGTAATTATCACATAATAAATCGAGTTCTATCATCTTCTAAATAAATAATGTAACATAATAAGATCACTTTAATATTCTACTTAAATTTGAACATAAACTAAGTGATTATAAATTGTTAAATGACATTAACTCTGCGTGACTATTAGTTTGTTTGGTCAAATTCATTTAAGAGCAAATTTCTATTATCTTAAAGTTGTATTCTGATACAGACACGGCAACAATTGTTGTAATTATTGTACCAATATGTTAATTTATACGGAAATATTATTATTTTATAACTCACCCATAAATTTAATAATAAGTTCTGAATCAAATTTGAAAATTATTTATTAATTTTTCCTTTGGGCTTCGTTAGAATTATAAAAAATAATTATTTAATTAGCATGGATTCCTATAGTAAGAAAGAATGTTCCTTGGTTGTATGATACAATATGCAAAGTCAAGTGTTCCTTTTTTGACGCATTAATCAGCCACGCCGCCACCACTTGTCGACTTGGTTTCAATACGATCTTTCTTCAGTTTCACAAATAATACACCGACCTGTACACAATTCAGAGAAAATATCTCCATAAATAAATGAACCGATAGTCACAAATTTGAGACGAAGTTGAAAAAAAACAAAAGTCTCATCGGTGACATACTCGAGATTGATATTTTAACCTTTAATTGATCAGAAATATTGTTTTATACAAAAAGTCTCAAAATTCCAACATTTTCTTGTACGTCTCAACTTTGGAAACAAATAACCGCAAGCTGTAATATATAAAAGTTAAACAGGAGGGATATTATGCATTTTTTAACTGCAAATTCATAAAATTAACCACGTAGTAGAAAATCATACACAAATTACTGTAAGAATAGGTAGAAGCCAAATAGTTTTAACATTTGTGGGTGGGTGGTAACTTATTTTCTATATTTTCATGAGAAAACAGATTTCTCATGGTTATAGCTATATTAAAAAATATAGGAATTTTATAGTTAATGCTTTCATTTGATTTATCTAGTTTTAGAATAAAATTTTTATATTAACTTTAGAACAAAAATTTGGGAACGAGATAAAATATATTCTAATTCCAATGAGTCAGAAGTTAGTCTTTTACGTTCCAATGAATCGAATGGTGAATAAAAATAACTATCATTGAAACAAATTATTTTTAAATTAAAAGTAAATTTGAGTCAGCGACAAGATTTTCAAGATTTTAGGTATCAAAGTGCCATATTATAATACAATTTAAATTATATCCTGTCTATATTCATGCATGTAACAAGAAGTTTGTATCTTTTGCTTTCGTTTCTGTATATATTTGGATAGTTAATAGACTTATTGGACTGCTTGGAAATTTAACATACTTACAGACTAAAATTGTTATTTTAGATGATATGAATTGGAGATACATTTATCATTGTTAAGGGAAAAACATTCAAATTCAGCATTAAATCAACCATAAAATCCAAATACAATATAGCTAGCAACATTACTGTCAAGTTTCAAGAAACTAAACCTAAACAAATGCAACTATATAAATAAGTAAACTAAACCAATTAATCTAATCATGAAGAAGGAAACAGCGCCAAGTTTGATCCCAGAGCTCACTTCAGCCGGAGGCCTGAAATCCGAATCCCCGCCATCTGCACCACCGGCCGGGGCGGGGGCGGGGGCGGGGGCAGGGGACGGACTTCCAATCTCAGAAGGATGCATCACTCGAATGATAAGCCTTTGTCCTGATTTACAGTGGCCCGGCTGCCCACTTATGAAGTAGAAAAAACCGGAACGATCAAACCGGAAAACCGAGTCTCCGTCTTCGAATTTGGAGACGGGGCTGGCCGTGTTGCAGTTGAGGTAATCAGCAGAGCTCACCACCAGCACCGAGTCATTCTGGTACTTGAAATCTGATGAACAGATTAAAAACAGAAGTTAAACTAATTAATCAGCTCTAAAAGGTTAAAAAAAACGCATAATCGACAAGTGCTCGAATATTTACATTACTACTTACGCAGTGTATCACCAATCTGGAACCTGTTCTGGGCAGCCCACTCATTGTATGTCTCGGGTTCTTCCCCGGTGGGTATTTTCCAGCCTCCCTCTTCTCCGACGTCGAACTGGAAACTCGAAACAAAATGCGAGATGGAGGCTTTGAAAAGGATGAAGGAGAAGAGAAGAAGAGGTGATCTTGAAGCTGTGGAAGCCATTGTGGTGGCTGATCGAGAGCAATCAAGTAGTTGCAGTCGAACAAACAAATCGCTACCAGTCATATGTCAAGCATAAAATCAATGTTGATATATAGGGAAAATGAGGAGTGAGTGGGAGAGTGAAGATCGGACGTGGGATGTATCAGTTACGGCCAACGTGCATGAAAAATGAGACACGGTCAAATCTTGGGTTGGCGGTAATTTGACCCTATTAGCTTCTGCAGTTTAGTATTTACCAATTCAACGCACATGCAAAAAATAATTATTATAAGTTTTGATTCATTTAGTGACAAGAAAAAAAAATATTCAATTTATAAGTTTTGATTCATTCAGTGGATAGGGATATATTCTTTGGCTAAAGATTAATGGTTTTACATAAATGCTTATCTGTATCATATCATTCTATTCTGAACTCTGATAAATAATTTGACATGTGGTCGAAAATTTAATTTTATTGCGTATAGGCCGTGCACCATCCTATATCGTGGAAGTGTAATAATTAATCCATGTTCAACCGAATAACATAATACCGAATGCAGAAAATAGATCAAGTCCAGTAATTGATTTCTGATGCAGAATTTTTAACATCACGGGCAATAAATTAAAATTGCTACAAGCCTTCTCAACAATCCAGACCTCACAACAGGTGTTGTGAATGATTTTCGATGTATGTGATTAAAATCTAGAGTTACTCTTTATAATAGGTTTATGTAATCAACAAATCTATCATTATTGTAAAAAATCCCGATAAAATACATATTAAGGTATTTTTATTGATTAAAACTCGTATTGATTGTGCACATCCAAATTCTTTCAATATTTGATCACATAAAAGATGTGAATGATCATATTGTAATTAATATCTATAGCTGCAATTTAATGAGATAATATTTTTGATATCCGGATAAAAATTTCTAATAAGAAGAACCCCATTTTATCGGCTTTCTTATTTTCTTCATCAAACTAGATTTCTTGCTAATTTTTATGTATTCTATTAAAACGAATTAATGGTTACTTGAATTAATGGTTACTTGATTCAAAATTATATATGTAACAATTAGATTTAAATATTTATATGGTCTTTTGTTTTAGATGATTGAAGGTTATAAACTTTTATAGAGGGTCAGTAATTAAAAACTATTTGGTAAACTTCATATGTCCAACTAAATCTGTTCAAATATTTTGTGCCCGATAAGATTGAATGTTGGGAGGCACGGGTTTTGTAATGTTTCATTTGAATTAACTCTATTTCGTTTATAGGATATCAGGTTATTTTTACAAGCAGCCTTTTCAGATGGTCTAGAACAAGTTATACTCCCAATCTACTTCCCATTAATTTTTGTAGAAACAAATGGAACGTAAAATGTTATAAATTCTTATTTTTATAAACACATTCAATGAGAAATTGAAGATGGACCGCTGTCTCAAACCACTAGTATATAAAATATTAGAGAAGATTAAAAGCACGAGAGTGAGTTTTCCAGCTTCTTCTCTCTGCTCAGATCTCATTAAATAATATCAAAAAGAGGCCTAAATTAAAATGTGAAGAATGATAACTCATTTTCACTGGAAAAAAGGTTAGTTTCCAAAAGGATCCAATAGTTTCAAGAAGCGGCTTTCGTTCAAGATTCCCAAGAATTTCCTCCCCTTGCAATTTACTTAATTTTATCTTCGTTTTCCCCTTTTGCATCATAAAATTGATAGCACTAAGTCACAATAAACACAAAATATAGATTTAAAAAACAAAAAACAGAAAACAACTGTACTGACCTTATTTTGTCAAAAATGTCACTAGCTAGTTTATATAATGTGCATATAATAGCTAGATGGTAGATTTTTAAAAAAAGTGAGCAATATAATGTGGAAAGGTAAAATCATATATATGGTTGCATATCAACCCATGAGATTAGGCCTATGTTAGAAACTCCCAGTGTATTTCCCAGAATAGGAAAACCTGTTCACATGCAAGAATGGTTGAGGCAAAAACAAAGCACGAGTCACTTGAAGATTTGATTGGGCATCAAGTCATTATCGGCCTAAATTTGTGTAAACACCACATTTATTGGTCACTATTGCCTTCATTATCATGACCCATAGTCTTAGACAAACTCTACTGATAAATCTCATAATATACATAGTTGCTAATGCTAACACCAACCAGTTATTGTGGCAATTAATTTCTTGAACAAGCAGAATAGGGTTTTGCCTCGATCTGCCAGTTTATCTAAATCCCATGAAAATTAACATACACGTATATATAATATTTCGATTATTTGAACCCTTTAAAATATGATTCGAAATTTGTCTAGCTCCTTAAATCTCGAGTAGCATGGTATACATTCTCCCCAACCTCCTTCTATAAATGTGTGGCTTGGCTCTTTCTCTTTTGCCACTATTCCATTACACATCACCTTCAATATCTCAGTCCCTAAAATTTCTTTTTTCTTCATTTATTTGGTATCGGTTTCTCAAATTTCTTCCTCCATTTCTGGTGCTCAGATATGCAGTTAGCAGCAATTCATGCCTGAGATTTCAAAAGGGCTTGTTTAAAGGCAAGTTTAATTTATTCATATATATATATATTGAAATTGAAGAAGAAGTGATGATGGTGATGAAATGCGTTGACAGAAGAGAGAGAGCACAATCCCCCGTCGGCAAATTGAAGGTTTTTTGCTGCTTCGTGGGAATGTGCTCTTTCTTCCTCTGTCAATGATGCTTGTTTCTCTACCACCATCAAACTAATTCATATAGCATATATTCACATGAAAATTTTTTATGCAGATTGATTTTATATATATACCTACGAAATATTATGTATATATAATGTTAAATGTTGTCTGCCCAGTCTATGCAAGGAGTACGGATCGAAGAGAGTTTACACATTAAGAACTTGCATGCAGTGAAATTTATCTCAGTTTAGTTAGTGAATTGAACAGCTAATAATTTTTTTTGTGCTCCATGCATACACACTTGACACCTTTCCATTGGGTTAAAGCCTTAAAAAAGGCAATATAAATGTTGTAAAAAGTTGTAACAAAATCTCCATGATCAAAATGTTGGGAACAGTGTCTAAATTTTTTAAAACTGATTGACTAAAAGGTAATTAACTAATGAGATTTCTTGCTTTATCAATTGTGTACACACACGTGTGTGTGCGTGAGTAATGTAAGACGAAAATCCATTCTCTCGTGTCCAAATCTATCACCATGTTGTCAAGCTGAGGTGTTTACAAAAGCTTCACTTTATTTAGAAGCGACAGATTCTAGCGAAATAGATTAAAAGCAAAATTATAGAATGTTTGAAAATAAATTCAGAAGCTAATATAAGCTAATTAGAGTGTTTTGGAGGAGATTGTTTACAAGTTTAATTGTAATTTTAAATCTACTTCTACGTTTTCAATCTGTTCCTTACTTTATACGTGTATTACTTAGGTGGCCTTTATTGAACAAGAAAACTAACGAAACTTGACTTTCAAAATAATAGACATAATATTTAAGGTTTTCGGAAAAAGTTATGGCTGAGACACCAGAATATTAGGGTGACTGCAACGTGGTTTACTGGAAACCCATTGCAGTTACTTGGTGTAGGTTCGACAAATGAACCAGTGTATGAATATGGATGTTGGGTCATTTTTTTAAAAGAGGAAAATGGGAGAGAATAGTGGACTCTAATGTACATGTGAGTGTTTTGCACTTGCGCATGGGAGAGGCCCATTAATGCTGCTGTGACAAGTTTAACATTTTTTAATAAAAATTTTGTTTTTGTTTTCTATTTTTCGAACGACAAAGGTAATGAAGATGTATTTGTAAAGTAAACATTTTGGGTTTCAAGGGCTCTTGAATTTTTGCCTCGTATAGTTTCCATGTTTTTTGTGTTTTCTGTCCCAATGTCTGTTCTAATTTATTTTTTATTTTCATTTTCTATTTTAATTCATCAAATTAAGATTAAGAAAATAATTAAGATCATAATAAATAAATATTAATGATAGTATATATATATGAATATTATAAATGCAGTAAATTTAAAAAAAAAACTGATGTGAAATTAATGGGACGTAACAAAAAGTTATTTTTTGGTTTATGATTGTATGGGTAGAGGTTTATAAAAATTATGAGTGATATAGTACAATATGACCTACGGTGAAGTTGGCCTTGTAGGGAACCACCACTGCGCACTCAACTTCAGTACGTTTGATGCCGTTACTCCCCTCCCATCGGATTATTACAGTGTCTCTTGACAAGCACAATCCCCCATTTTGAGAGTAATTTGGATTCAACTAGAAAATGAGAAACATGAGATATCTACATTCTCCACTAAAATTGTTTTATGGCCCCCCTGCTAGTGACAATCTTCTCCACGATCATTGGATAATAAATCAAACTCTGTATAGTTATGCAATCGTTTATGTTTTTGGACCCAGCCAACACATGTTATGAAGTTGTACTGGATCAAATCCATGCTCTGTTTCAGTTTTTGAAGACATGAATCTCAAATATTGCAGTTGCTTGCAATTACTCAGAGATAAGAATTTGGATTCAACAACACATTTTTCAAGTACAACGTAACAAGTTATTATCATCTTTATATGGACAAATGCTGATTACAGGATCGAGTATAAAAAATTGTCATAGAAAACTACGATTCTTTCGGACTCATACGGAACTATTTACATGTCATGCCTTTGCACACTAAATATTAGTCAAGTGGAATTACCTCCTTTAACCAGAGATTTCCATCCAATCCAATCCAAACAATAATCAACTGCAATTCATTGGAGAAAAATAACAAAAGCAAGATTAGCAACGTTCACGGAAGATATTCACCCATAACATGATAATATACTTTCTATTATAATACGGTTGTTTTCACTTCCTTCACCATGCACACTTAGGTACAAAAGAGGTAGATAAGGTTTGGCGAAAGCGGGAAAAATTATACAGATAGGTATTCTGTTGCAACGTTTAAACTAGTAGTTTGATATTTTGTGGAGGCAGATTATTTATTCTGTGGTACTTCGAGAGCAGGAATGCATAAGAAATATAAACTCTATGAAAGCATAACATTTTAATGACTTAACCTCAGATATTTCAAAATTGATGCTGCATTGTTATCCCAATAATATTTATCCTTCCATTGAACGGTTCCATAAAATCAAGAGCAAATAAATGTAGTGGTAAGAAAGTAAAGAAATACCTTTTTGTGAGAGATGGCTTGAAAAAATATATATTATTGGACGCCCATGAAGTCCAGAGATGATTATTGTGACACCCAAGAAAATATAATTCATGCATCCATCTGTCTCTGCTGTAGCTTGCGAGGAAGGAGCACTAAACAATAACATTTCAAAAACCTTCAGTAAAAACATGTTTGCTCCAAAATAACCTAATTGACGTTTACCTTCATCCATGCTGCAAAAACTTTCAGGACGAAAAATCAAATCAGGCTTCATTTTTTGCTGCAAGGGTAACTGCAAACCCACATAGCGTTTACTGCAAAAAGAGAAAAAGTCAGCTCCCACCAACCTTGGAATAAATGTGGCGACTGAATAAAACTTGAAAGCTTTTGCAGTCTTCACCAATAAACATGTCAAACGAAATGTGATGCATCGACCACTCTTAGTCCAAAAGAGTTCTCATTGAACTAAGAACAGACACTAAGCAAGCTAAACTTTATATATCAACAATATGAAGTTATTCTAAGGTGGAGGAAATTGCTGGTCACGTAATTTAAAAGTATAGAGCTTTCTAAGCATCAACTTGATATGGAGCATAATGAAAACAAAATACACAGTGATGTCCGAATATTAGGTAGAAAATTATATAGGGGAAAAAATGCCAAAGTAGAAGAATTACACTCAGACGGTGTCCACCACACTGTTGGGATTAAGGATTTTACAAAAGTGATAGGGAAAGCAAACACCTTACAAGCTAAAATTATTCATTGTTCGTTGAACTATAAAACTAAAGAAAGAAAGAAAACACGTTGAGGATATCTATAATCCAAATCCCTCACATTAGTGAGTAACTTGTCTTCTTGTGCAAGAAGCGCATAAAAAAGAGATGAACAAACTCTCAGAACACCAAATTAATTCATAATTACGAATCTTGTTGAGTGTTCCGAGAAAGTATCAATCACAAGTATTTATTTTTAACTGCCACCTTTATTAAATGCATGCGGGACTTTGTTTCTTATTTAGTCTTTAAACCAAATAAAGAAACCAAACATGTTCAGTATATCTATAACCCAAATCCCACACATAAATGAGTAAAGTATCTTCCCATGCAAAAGAAGAGCAAAAAAAAGAGATAACAAGCTACTAAAACACCAAAATTTTCAAGATGGAGCAACTAATAGATTCAGTCATTATTTTCTTTTTCTTTTCCATTCCCTTACCATTTTACTGCATCCTCTTATTTTTACAGTTCTTTAGTACTCTTCTCATTATCCCACCAAAGCCAACAGACTAGTGTTTTTGTTATGTCCTAATACTACCCAAGGTTTAGAAAACTACTAAATTATTCACCTGGCCCATGATGGAATGCACTTCTTCGTGGGTAACTCATCATCTTCTTCATCTTCGTCATCTGAACACTGATATGGAGAGATCTCATAAGATTTTTCTAGCTCTTTCTGAACAATCAAGTCCTCATTTTTGGGTGAACTTTCGACTGTAGACAGAGCCTGAAAAATAAATATAGCATGTAAAACAACTCCTCTATTGTCGCATTGATTGATTAACAATCCTTTCAAATAATTATTTCACATTACAAAATTCAATATTTTGACACTAGATGTTTTGACTGAATGCCAAGGATCTTTAACACATCAGACTGTGATAGCTTCGTGTATTAAGAATACATGAAAGCATAGAAAACATTCAACAACTAATCACATCCGTAAAATCTTATTGTGAAAATACGCTACCTTTTCAGCTTCAAAAGAATCACCAGAAGTACCACATTCTTCGTTGACTGCTTTTTTTGAAGCAATGCCATCTCCTCTCATGGCTCCACGGTTTTGCTCCTTCTTAACCTCATTGTAGGACTTCTTGCTGTTGATTTGCTCATCCTAGATTATCAATATAGAAGTGAGGCTGAAGTAGAAGAAAGTAAAACAAAGCAGAACATCAGCAAGTTATTTAGAAGAATCACAACTTTGGTATGCTGTTTTTCTTTTTCAGATTTCGTGGCACGTCCTCTTTCTTCTTGTTCCCTCTGACGTAACCTTGCTTCTAGCCTCATTCTTTTCTTCTCCTTTTCCATTCTTTCTTCTTCCTCTCTCAACCTTTTCTTTGCAGTGGTATCAGCATCTTTTTTCTTGCGTTCCAATTCTTTTCTTTTCTTCTCAAGTTCCATTTTTCTCAAATTTTCTACCTCCAATTTTGCACGTTCGAGCTTCAAAGCTTCCTTCCTATTCTTACGTTCATTCATTTTTTTTTCTTGTAGACGTTTTGCAGCCTCAGCAGCCTCTAGGGCTTTCACCTTGATCTCTCTTTTTCCTACAGTATGAAGTTCTAAATTGCTCATGAAAAATAAAACGACAAAAAATAAAAGAAATGCATTCACTCCCATCCTCAAACATTGAAGCATGGTCCATGGTTCTAAATCAGCTGATATTTGCACCCACCACTTCCTAAAATCAAATATTTAAGAAAGGGCCTATATTTTCATTTAGTTCGTAGACCTTCGAGTATCAATTTCCTGTGCTCAAATTTCAATAAACCAATATCTAAAAATCCACCTGAATCCTTGTAATCTTAAGAGTTCAAAGCTTATTCAAGCTAACTGTAAAAGAAAATAAAAGCCATATCAAAGCCATATCAAATCAGCAATGTACAGTTTCAAAGAATGAGGGTTATGAGACCAAATGCACTTGCAGGAGAATCGAGATCATAGGAAGCTTTGAAAAGAAAAGATATGAGATGAACAAGAGCATTTGGCCAAACAGAACTAAAAAAATAGCCACATGACTCATAATTCCTCAATGACTAAAAAATGAACCAGAGAACATAAGATGTAAACGAAGGCATAATTCTAATCAAACTGAGGGTGAGGGTACAGTAATAGTCATTACTGTTAGATTATTTAAGAATACTAATTCTATCATTAGAATAATGAAGCAACAAAAGGAAGCAAAAAAACTACCTCCACATACAGCGGCAGCTTGAGTCTGTTGTACCAGTGGTATAAAAGAACATATATTTGAAACAATGTTATTCCTCTTAGAATCCTTCAATGAAACATTTTGCTCCTGTTTCTTCAGACTGGTTTTACTTGATAAATTTGGTTTATTGACACTTTCATCAATGGATACTTTGGCCTTCTTGATTCCGTCATAACCAATTGGTAATGTTTGGTAGCTCTTTCTCTCGGTGTTGCCCAAAGAGGAACTCTGATTTTCACCCATCTCACTATAATACCTAGACTGAATTTTTGGACTCCATTGGTCATCATCTGGAGTCCCACCATCATTAGCTTGTGCACTCATAACATCCACAGTATCTTCCCTCAAGATGTCCTGTTGTGCAAAATTTGATACAGCTGGATTTAAACCCATATTTGTCAAATCCTTTAGCGGATGCCGCAAATTACAATTTGCAAATAATGAGTTAGTTTCTTCTTCAAAATCATCTAAAAGCTCATCTCTTTTATTGTCCTCACTGGTACAAGGGTCTTCCTCAATTGGGAAACATGTGAGCTCTGGATTTGAAATCGAACATTTCTCTGAACTTCCAGTGTGTGATGAGAGCCTTTCCCAAAAACTCCCAACGGGAGATGCATTCCGGATTCTTGAAGTCCAACCATATCGTGCTCCAGAATAAGGTAGACTAACAGCATATGGCACCCTTTCAATCCTTTCGAGAGCATCTCCAGCATCATTCACAAGACTCTTCCCAGAATCTAGTTGTTTGTTGACACTAACATTTAACGGCAAACTAGTCTTTAGGTCTAAGTGCTCAAGAAGACCATTTGGTAAAGACTGAAATGGGTTTACAGTTCCTTGACAATTTAAAGCAGATTGTATATGAGAAATGGGTGTGTCCAAGCTAGCCGATCTGCAGATTTCTTCTATAATGCTAGCACGTTCTATTGCAATCCTTGAAAGACTCAATTCGGTCATATCAATACCATCCGCAGTAAAATCCAGGTCACTATTATCTGCTTCCGTCTCTACATTGAACCTCTCAAACACAGGCATCGATTCTGCAACAAATTTCAGGTCTTCACTTTTTGGAGGAAAAACCCAACATTGTGACTGCTGTCCATCCAAAAACTGAGGAGATTTTTCTTCTTGAAGCATTCTCGTTGTGTGAGTTAAATTTTCCATATTTATATCATCTGTATCCTTTTCCTGATCCATTTCTTTATTGATACTCATCTTCCTATCTAATGAATCTGTCAAATCAGTGCTTACATCCATTTCTATGTTCCTCAAATATCTACTTGGAGAATCTCGTTGAATGCTGCCAACATTTTTCACCGAGATTGGATACGAGGTTAGTCTATTCATTTGTAGCTCTTCGATCTTTCTCCTCTTCAGCTGTGGCCACGATCCAATGCTGACAAGTTTAGATCTACCCTCAAGTAATAAGTCCCCAACATGATTATTTATTGACCAATTATCTTCAACATGAGTATCTACATCTTGACTCTCACCAGTAAGATGTGATGAAATTTGAGATTCCTGTACGGGAAACTGCTCTATTTTGTCAAGAGCAGCACACATTGGATTTGCCATTTCCATTTGTCCACTTGAGAAACTACGAGACTCTTCCCTTGGGTTGTCAGCTAGTTTGGGAATACAAGATTGTCCAACGTCTTTGCTTCCAGTAGCATGCAAAAATTCTGTGCTCTTGGCACTGCCTTCACCACTCCAATTACCCTATCACGTGAAGCAGCATACTAATCATGAAAGTATCCCTAGCATGGAGAATTTAGCCGAAATCTATGAAAATGTCCAAACAGGTATCAAACAATTTATGCACCTGTCTAAAATAGACGCTAAGGGTACAGTATTGAGCCTTCAATATGTTTAGATAATAATTTGTAGAAATAAATTTCATCAAATGATTTTGTTGAATATAATTCCATAAATTGGTAATTCAGCTGACATAAACAAGCGTCGCCGAAGCTTTTCCTACCAGCTTTCTTGAGGCCCAAAACAGGGAGACAGAACTAGAATTCAAAATTAAATGAAGCTCAAATTTATTTGACGAAGAACATGTGAGACTGTTACTAAAATCATACCCAGAAATCTACCAGACCGGCTAGAGATTTATAATCAACACATATACATGACAAAATAAAACGAATGTTGAGTTGTGAGCTGACTAAAAGATATCAGCCAAGTAGTTTTCCACTAGTCATAGGATTGTAACCCACTCAAACTGAATAAAAAGGCACATGCAGAAAATTTTATGGGTACAAAGGTTGGTTACTGGATAAAACGAGCTCACACGAATCCATACCTTTTCAATGGCCTGTTCTGCTGTGGTTTCATGCTCTTGTTCCCAACATTGTTTATATGGGTGAAATTGTAAAGTGGGAGTGTCCACCATTTTTGACATCATAATATCTGCATCGTCTTCAACTTCAGAATATTGGTGACTCACACCCTCGATATTATCTCGTGGCCTCTTTGGTATAGTATTTTCACTTGTAAAAGAATCATATTTTTCAGTGCAGATGTCAAGGTGCTCCAGGATATCAGATTCGGAAGATTTTGCATGAGCTTTTGCTACACTTTTCTGGACCTCTAACTCCTCTGGTGAGTGCTCACCCAAAGAAGAGTTATAAGCACAGTTAGGTATGTCATCGTTAGGTATTAATTCATGTTCCAACACATTTTCTGGCGAGTTATCGGGCCTGTTCTTTCCCAAACTAGAAGAGATGGTTTGCGGGTTTTGCTCTTCAGTTACACTAAAATCTAATTGCTTTATCTCCTCAGACACAAAACGATCTATGGAGTCCTTTGCCCCTAAAGATTCCAACTGCCTTCTTTGTTTAGAACTATTTGAACTTAAACTAACTCTTGTTGGTTCATCACCATTCGCATTTGAACCAACAGTGTGATTAAGATTATGAGCAACAAGCTTGCTGTTCATCATAAAATCAACATTTCCTAGCTCATTAGGCATATCTTTAGTATCACACCAAGGTGGGCTAGTTCTACAACCTGAAAAAATTTGAACTTTGTCATTTGCAGCAGACTTCTTTCTAGGAGAGGATCTTGACAGTGTACTGCAATAAGGAATTTCAGAACATTGCACAGGCTCGGATATACTGCTACTCTCTTTGTAACTCTTGCCACCTTCTAAAATTGATCCTCGGCTGTCCCTATCCACATGACCAACATTACAAATATTATTCTCAATTGGGGATCCATCGATATGGTCCTTTTGTAAATCTTCCCCAAAATCCACTATGGTACTAACCATTCTCTGAGCATCATTTGAAAAACTATCTGCTTTCCAAGAACCACTAGCACAACATTGAGGCCTATGAGAACTTTTAGACAAAAAAAATTTTACCAGAATAAGCATCTCTCTTTTCCTTGCTCAGAGAACCTGCCCGGTCCAATCTGATGTCCCCATCATTTTGACCAAAAGCAGCAGAAAATTTAGATGACTGCAGTAGCCTATCATGATAATCAGCCACCTCTTGGTTAGAAGTACACACAGAGCTTCTTTTACTTGTGTTAGCATCATGAGAAGACAAATCTTTTCTCTCATTTTGGTAGTGACCTAATTCTAATGAAGTTCTGCCAGAACCTATAACTTTGACAGGACGTGTAGAACTAGTGTTTCTAGCAGAGTATAAATCCATGCCATTGTCTTTGTTTTGGCAACCTGCTTTGTCCAAACCCAAATCTTTGCAAGATGAACTGCCAAATGCACAAGGTTCTCCCAATTCTGGAGGTTCAATTTCATCATCCTTCTGCTTGGAAGAAGAAATAGTAGACAACCTAATCCTTCTTGAAAGAATAGCACCGATGTTTTCATTATCTAATGCACTCTCAGCTACAGTATTTGCGCTGTTACGAAGCTCAAGAGCCTTTTGTCTAGACTTAGATCTCTGAATTCTAGCCAAGGACTGATCTGGTGCATTAGAAATATCCAGTAACCCATTAGTTGTCTGATCCTTAGGTGATGTAATACTAAGGTCTATCTCAGGGACACGATTTTGGGAACAACCAGCAACTGCTTCGCCTCTGGTTGCTGAAACTGTTGGACTACCTTGTCCATTAGGACAATGATCAAGAGTTTCCCTGACAAATCCATCAGATAATTCTTGATTAGCTCCTGAGATGAATGGCTTATCATACAAGTATCGTTCAGTGCAGCAAGGGACTGAGGCTACTGTATATGGGCCAAGAAGTTTAGAGATCAGCTCTTCCTTGTTCAGTTCTGCAAAGAAGCAACCATTGACACAATGACATGCTGATAACTGGTCAATTAATTCAAATATCATATATCTTTCCAAAGTTAAGAAGACCACAAATTTCATAATCCATAACCAATTGACTTGTGATATATTCCTTATCTAATTTCCATTCAAATTGGTGCCTTTTTTCCAAGTCCCGAACGATTAAAGTAATCAAATAAATTGAAATTTTAAATTTCGGAAAAGGGAACTGACCATCCAAATCCTTTCAAAACAGTCCAAAGTTATGAAACAGATTCACAACCCAAAATCAACCGGAACCCTAGGATAGATCGTCAGGGAATACCTTTAGAGTCGGATGAGCCCGCAGGGTTCCAAAGCCAAGACGGAGGAGTGATTCCTTCAATTATGAGTTTAGAGGCTAGATCCTGGCTATACAACTCCGTCTGTTGCTTCACTTGTTCTATTATTCGGTTCTTCCGCTCAAAGATCTGTACGAACAGCGTCTCCATCGCCGTACCTTCCAGCGGGCACGCCGAACGATTACAAACAATCCATTCACCGACCAAATGGATCTAGCTATATATTATTACTACTCCAAATTGTTTCGGAGAAGGTTGTGAGCGTGTGGGTGTGTGAGTGAGTGAACTGTGTGTGACCGTTGTGTGAAGGGTGGATTTCACATATCCTCGAGGGCCGATGCGAATTTCAAATTGGATTTAAATGTTCGAGGAAATGGACAAAAACCCGATTTGATTGGTGTTGTGCAGATAAACATACGATACATAAACCGGGTAAGCCGGTCGGAATTATCCGGGCCGTGAAAATCATATTGAAATTGGGTGTCACATTCTGAATTTCTGGGTCCATAATGGAGGTGGTCTATCGTCATGGGCCTTGTGGGCTTTGCCTAAGGATCTTCAATGTGTCTCCATTTATTTGTTTTGCGAGATTTATGCAACTACTTGGTTTTATTTCCAACACTCTTTTCTTTCTTTTCTTTTTCAGAACGTGGCCTAGTATAAAATTTGTATAGTAATTTTTGCATGGGAAGAGCCGCTAACTTTTGGTATGTATCAGGTGTTAAAGCTCATATGGTCATCTCCAACTCATTACGCTATCTTAGCGTAACACTAACTTCAAAGTTGTGTAATTTCTACACTAAATATAAAATTCATCTCTAACCCATCAACTTCAAATTCAACACTAAAAGAAATATTCCCGGAATATTCTACAATATTTTATTTGTTATTGAATTATTAACCGTAGTTATTCATTTATACAGGTAATAATATATAATTATTCTATAAAAAATTTCAAAATTTAATTTTATTATTTTAAATAGTGAAACATATTAAATATAATTGTAAAACTAAAAAAATATATATCTATAGGTGGTATTTTAAATATATGTACTACATAAATCGAATCAAATGAATTAAAAAAAATTTAATTTTATTATTTTAAATAGTGAAACATATTAAATACAATTGTAAAACTAAAAAATATATATTTATAAGTGGTATTTTAAATATATGTACTACATAAATCGAATCAAATGAATTAAAATTATAATATTATTATCGAATAATGGAATGTGCCACCAGATTCTATAATGAATTATAACACACCACCAGCATTTTCGACTAAATTATACATTAAATTACATATCACACATAAAATTCATCTTAAGATAAATTTAAACCATAACAAGAATTATTAAAACAACTAAAATATAGCTTGTGAAATAGGAACAAAACACAAATATCGAACTTCTAACTAATTGAATTACTATATAAGTCCCACAAATGGTCGATTAGTGCATCACGTAGTGAGAAATGAGCCTCTCTATCTTTAATTTTTTAAATCGATCAAGAAATTGTTGAAATCTTATGTTTTGATTTGTAACAATTTTCACATTCAGAGTGGTGCTTCCATCACATTTTGGATTGGCGTATCCAAGTCTCGTTCATCCTCGATAATCATATTATGCATTATAATACATGCAGTCATTATGTCTTGCAAGTGTCTCTTCTTCCAAGCACGTGCCGAAGATATACACCTCTGTCATGTTTATCTTGACATTTCCCAATATCCTATCAGAGGAATAAATCAATCTCGAAACCAATTTTGGACTCGTGTCGAGGATAGCTACAACAATTCAAGGACATCCGATATGACTGAAGTACGTAGCAAAAGATCGGTGCAATCTCGTATGCACGTAATATTGACGGCAATTAGTAAACTAAAAGCATGCATCCAACAAGTTGAACAATTCAATCCATTGGTGCTTCAGAAATGGATATTGTGAGTTTTATTAAACGGAATATGTTATATTTTTATCATTACTTTTTATTATTTACAATTACTTAAACATCATTATACAGATGATTCGTGCGAAAGAATTAATGAACCAAGATGATAATTTCAAGAAAGGATTTAAGTTTGATCATGTATGGTCAATTATGAAAGATATGGAGAAATTTACCGCTTCCTCAAACCCGTCAAGGAATCCAATTCAAAGGAGTGTTGAAATTTTCGATTCACCACAATCAGACACACAAGCAACAGATTCACCCAAATCAGTGTATCCAGGTTTGTCTCAATTTGAAATTAATCTCAGTGATTGTGACTATTGAGAAATTCGAATAGTGATTAATCAGTTTTGGCTTAGGATTAGTCACGAGATTTTAGGGAATTCGAATTTCAGATTTTGAGGAATTGTAGTGAAGTTGGTTTGTGAAGTTCAGACTTCAGGAATTGAAGTCAGCAGCGTTTTTATGCGAAGGTTTGCGGTCAATTCAGCTGTTAGTATTTCAGTAGTAGCGTGACCAGTTGTGAGCTATTACGTGAGGAAATCAGCAGTGAGTTGCATGAGTATTCAGTCGTTGCGTCTTGGTAGGAACAGTAGCATGCCGACGTGGATTTCAGACGTTGGTATTTCAGCAGTTAGCGTTAACGCGCGTGCGAGCAGCTGTCAAGTGTTGGTCAACAGTTGAGTTGACTACTGATGTTCTAGTGCTAATCAGCCGTTGCATTTGCGAGGGACCAGCTGTTGTTAGTAAGGCGACGTTGTTTTACCTTTGTTAGCGAGAACCTTGATACTTCGTCGTTTTGATCTTATTTTAGATTCAGCTGTTGGTCGTTCCGTGAGAGAATTGTTCCCAGCTGTTGGAGCGCTGCGACGTCGTTTTGATTAGTTGGTACGATGTCGTTTTGATGTTCCGTTGTGTATGCAACGCCTGATGGTTGCTGCTGATTTTGTTGAGAGGAAAAGCTGGTTTCTGTCGTAAGATTTTTATTGTAGCGTTATCTGGCGTCTGTTTGATTTGAGCAGCACCTGTTGTATGGAGATTTATATATGTATAAGTGTTGAGCGACACTTAGATTATTTCCACCCGATATTTCTTATCTCCAAATAGAAATAACAAAAAAAAAAGTATTACGCTATTGCTACACTGTTGCACCAAATTAGCGTGAATTATAGTGCTTGGTTGAAGTGCATATTTTAACTTCAAATTGGAGTCATGCGCTAGGATAGCGTCCTATTGAAGATGCTCTTGGCCTACCAAAAACACATTTATTTAGTAAAATCGCGCCAAATAAATGTTGTAAAAGTTTTGATACGAGAAATCGAATTCATAGTCATTCGATCACAAGTTTAGTTGTTCATCAACCAAGAAAAGACAAAATATCGATAAATACTTCATTTTATTCTGTATCATCGAACTTAGAATATCTCAACCGGGGATAAAATACAAATATAACCGTCAGAACTGTTTGAAAATGGAGATTAATAGAATCGGAACCATCCTAATAAATTTAAGGGAACTACATTCCAGTAATATAATAAGCTATTGCAAGATGTAAAAAAATACTAAAGTCCTATCTGAAAAATCGCAGTGGTGAAAATATGCTGCTAATAAATGGCCAGAGCAGCCCAGAGAGCCAGTCCCGTTAGAACAAATGAACTCTTGCAGGCAATTGAAACTGAAGCCGAAGTTTCATCAGCAGCAGGCCCTTTTGCACTTTCCGGTGCAGAAACCGCTGGCGGCGTGCGACTGGACGGGAACATATCTGGGGCCTCCGATGGTGTTGTCAGACTGGAAGGAACTCCTTCGGCCGGTGTAGCTGCATTAGCAGGGACATCTGCTGGCGGAGAGCTCACCGGAGTTACCGGTGATGGGGACGTAACCGGCGTAATGATGATTACTGGGGCTGACGCCTTAGGAGACGACACTACGTTCGATGGAGAGGGCGTCGAAGGAGAAATGTATTGGGACGGAGGATGTGCGGGGGCGGAAGATGGGCTGGTTTTGGGAGGAATGACTGGAGTAGAAACTTTCGAAGGAGGGGAAGGGACAGGAGACTTTACTGGGGATGTGTGAGGGCTATCCGGCGAGTGGCCCGGTGGGGTGACCATGGACTTTTCTGGCGATTGAGAAGGCGCGGCGGTGATTTGTGCATTGACGGAATATAGCAAATACGACACCAGAAAAGCAATGGCAAATAGCCTGCATCCCATTCTCACCATCTTACAGAAGACGATGCCGGAGGAATAACGATAAATGGGAATCCTAGAAAGAAATTAATGCTAATAATCTTGTTGGTTTTTTGTTATCGGAAGATATGGAAAAGTTGCTCTTATTGCAGTGATATATATATATGCACATGGAAACATGTGACGAAGAGTTGCGTCGGAAGGAATATAACCGTTGAAATTATGAATGCGGGATCGCTTGATACCGGTTGTAGTCGGTAATATAACCGTTGGTCCCTGTTAATGACGGCCTCGTGCGGTGAAAGGGTCTCTGTGTAATTTCCTTAGGTTTTGCTTTTTTCAAGGTCATTTTTTTAATTATTTTTTAAAAAGAAAAAATGGACACTCACGCATTACTACTACAAACTTTGGGTATTTATACCCAAGAAATAAAAACGAACCCGGCAGCGATGCGAAATTACATGATCCAAAGATTAGGTACGGGTGAGGGCCGATTTGAATTTATTCAACACTATCATATTGTAAATATGATTTAACTCAAAAGGTTTAGGCATTATAATACATCTAATGTAAAGTATCAACCTCATTGACACACTTGTTTTAAAAAAGTTTGAATATAATTTTCAATGTTATGATAATCCAAAAATATATGATACGAGAGTTACATAACAGTCATGCCTCAAGATCAAGACACATAGTATCGTGATATTTAATAATTATTCGTTTCTACACATTAAACTTCGTAATATAGATAAATACTAGTGTACAACATAATTGAAAAACAATTGTCTTTATATGTTGAATATGGATGTACTAACAATTTTTAAAATGTTAACTCTTCTATATGTTCTTCAGTAATATTCGGAAAAGAGAATACGTAGCACTTGTATTCCTTTTGTTTTTTAATATTTCACTAATAAATTCATAACTTTTACTTATCAAATAATGATTCTTCTGATATTAACGACAACTATATCAGTACCAATGATATGCTTGAATGATATTATTAAAAAATAGAACATGACTTTTTGAAATATATATCTACGAATCATAATCTCAAAAGAATATACATATAAAAGACTTACTTACTTGAAATCCAAACAATGAAAAGTTGGCTAAAAGGTGTAAAGAACTAGAGTTCCTAAGCTAGAAACTTAGATAGAATCTTCGTAGCTCGAGGAACCTTGCACAACACCTTAGATACGAAATTGGATGGAACTTTAACTCCAATTCAGTAGCTCCTAATCCCGAAATTTCATAAGTTTTCTTATTCCTCTTGGTGTATCTTTTCTTGTGCCAAGGTCGAGTGTTTTGTAGGGGAAGGGCTAAATGTCCATCCGTTATTATGACCATGAACAAGCCATTAACATCATGTTGGTATTAGCATTATTGCGCTGATACTGATAGCTTAATATGGTCACGACACCCCACTTCTCAGATTTTAAGTCTGAACTTTATATAATACGAGGCTTGATACATTCTGCTTAACTCCTCCTAAATTTCGAAATTCTTCATATTATGTATACTTTAAAATTCAAAAGTGAGGTCAAATAATTGAATGTTTATGACTGTCAACAAAGCAGTTATAAAAGCTCACTTAAATTTCAAATTTAAAAGGTTGAATTAGTTTGAAATTATGAACTCATAATTTTGACAACATAGCTGTTGAAGGTCGCATGTATTTCGATGTTATGGTTGTTCCCATGTTGCATGGAATTTGATTTAGGTGCATGTGGCGGTTACAAAGGAGTGTGATGATTGATCAAGCTTGGCCAAAATAGTTGTCGTAAGGATCTAATACAGTTGAACCATCTTCTTTCATTTGCATGCATTGCATGCATATACATGTGAAAGTTCTGGTTATAGCACATGCCGTCAAGCAAGCATATAGTTTGGCTTGGACCCTCCATGATTCTAATCTACATCAACATATAAAAAAGTGAAAATCATAATTGTCGCCAAATATGTTTATAAGATCGGAGTCAATCCCCTCGCCCATCTCACCGAAATTCCAAACTCGGAAACAATTTATTCGTATCGTGTAACGAAATCCCTAAAGATAAAATCAAGTGTCAGTTCGTGTTGATGCAAACACTAATAAAAAACTGTTCAACCCGATTCAACTCGAGAATGACTAACCCGAACCCGTCTAGATCGATTTGATTTTGTATTTCTTTTGAATTTTTTTTAACATAATAAATTGAATGAAAAACACCTTAATACAATTAATGATGTCGTTTATATATGCTTTGAAAGTTAAATTATAGAATATTTACTCCACAGGTAAACAATTATTTTTAAAAATCAATATTTATAAGATAAATATTTAACAATGAAAATTTATAATATTAATAAAATATTTTATATTTGTGGTGAAATGTTGAGTTGCTAAGGTTCTTATGTAAAGACCGAAATCCATTATTTAAACACATTCTCATAGTTTTTATATAATCTACACACTTTGAAATTGATTATATCAATCATGACGTAGCCAAATTATCTTAGCCGACGAGCTGATACCACCTCGGGAGCTCGAGAAGTCGGGCACTGGTGGATGAAAAGTGTTTCTTCTTCGAGCCTACAACCACAGTCACATGTCAGAGGACGTCGGAAGTGTGTCTAGCGAAGCTCCTCCGATTCTTAAGTCTGTCAGGATGCGAGAGCAAAAAGGAGAGCTGGAAAATATATTCTGGGAATAAAGGATGCTAGAATGTATCTGTCCGAATGAATGACGTACCTGGTATTTATAGAGGGGCTAGGCGGTGGAGATGAGCATATCCCTGCGAATATTCGTCCAAATCGAGTATGTCGAGCGAGATACTCTCCGTGATCTTCGGCGCAAGTTCTTCTCCGTGATCCTTGGTGATCTTGTCGTTCAAACAAGGAAAGCCGTATATGGATTGGATTCTGGGAGATATGACACCGTCCTCGGGAAACACCACCGATCTAAACACGAGTCATCGAGCGACCTCTCGAGCTTAGAGGCGTAGGTCGGGGTCTGGAGCTTGCTGCTCGACCCTCCGATCCCGAGATGGTAATAGGGGATATCAAATCACAATTGATTTCAAATTATAATATCAAGTACAATGGACTTCAAATTATTATCTTACAGTCCATGCCAAAAGAATAAAAATCCATGAAGAGTATGGTTGTCTTCCTTCTTCATTTGTTTCTCCCGTAGACCTATTAATCATGGATGAAAATATAAAAAATTCATTTTGACCAAAACGTAAGATTAATTGTATTTAGAAGAATGCAAGGGTTGTGTTCTGGGTCCGCTGCTAGATAATAAATCGAGTGTGATGCAGCCCGCATCACATGTGGTAGGTAGAGGTAAGGGTATTATACGCATCACAAGGACACGTTAGCACCTATCAAGTGCTGCATTACGGGATAGGCTTCGCTTCCCTTCACTTTTATTCCCTATCAATCGCGACTCAAGATTAGGGTTTCTCTACTTCAAAATTGGGGCGGAAAATAACCAGCCTCGGGTAAGATCCTTCGATCTTTATATTTGTTTTTGGCTTGATGCTCGAAGATTTTGTTTTAGGGCTTTGATTTGAAAGTATTTTAGACATAGCCCTGAATTTGACCCGAGTTTTAGTCAAGTCATGGATGAAAACGATGATAGAGGGAGTGGCTATGGCGGAGATCCGAACGAGCAGTTTCACCGGAACGAAGCGATCTCCGCGGTGGCGGACGAGGGTTTTATGGGTGAGGAGGACGATGACTACGAAGATCTCTACAACGATGTTAATGTTGGTGAGAACTTCATGCAGTCTCTTCGGAAGAACGAGGATAACATAGGGCAAACGATTGAGCAAGTTCCGGAGAACAAAGAAAAGTCGACTCCTCCACCATCTCTTCCGCCGCAGCCGATTGTGGAGAACGTCGGCATGGGTTTACTTGATGAAAGGGATACTTCTAGGGTTCATGGTGGAGTAGAAGGGTATCAGAGTGTGGGATTTGGTGGAAATACTAATGCGAGTAATGTTACAGTTGGTAGAGGTGTCGGAGCACCTCCAGGTGGTGGTGGTGGTGGTGGTGGAGGTGGAGGACTTAGGCTTGATCTAGGGCAGTCATCAAATAAAGCAGCTGATTTGGAGCCGATGGTGAATAACAATGTCATAAATAATCAACAACAGATGGTTCAGCACCATCCGCCCCGTGTTGCTAACACAGAAAATATTGTGAATGTTGGACTGACGGGGAATGCCAACGGAACTGGTGGAAATGTGTTTGGAGGTGATATTGGTGGTGGTGTTGGAGGTGGTGGTGGTGGGACTACTCTTTATGTTGGGGACCTGCATTGGTGGACTACAGATGCTGAGCTGGAGTTGGAACTGTGCAAGTATGGACCAGTCAAGGAGGTGAAATTCTTTGACGAGAGAGCCAGTGGGAAGTCGAAGGGATATTGCCAAGTTGAGTTTTATGATCCTGCAGCGGCCACTGCTTGCAAGGATGGGATGAATGGGCATCTCTTTAATGGTCGACCTTGTATCGTTGCATATGCCTCGCCCTATACCGTCAAAAGAATGGGCGAAGCCCAGGTGAACAGGAATCAACAGATGGGACAGACAGCTGTCAATCAACCACGGAGAGGGCCCGGGGATTTGTCCAACAGACCTATTGGTGTTGGTGGCAATATTGCCACTGGTGGAAATAACCAAGGTGGTAGCGGCAGTGTTACTGTTGGTGGTGACAATAATGGCAGAGGTTTTGGTAGAGGAAATTGGGGTAGAGGCAATTCTCAAGGGGGAATGGGAAATAGGGTCCCAATGGGCCACATGAGGGGTCGGACTGGTGGAATGGGTGTTCGTGGCCTAGTGGGTAATGGTAATGGATTTGTGCAGGGGATCGGTGCCACACCTCCAATGTTGCATCCTCAAGCAATGATGGGCCAAGGTTTTGATCCTGCTTTTGGAGGCCCAATGGGTCGAATGGGTAATTATGGGGGCTTTCCTGGTGCTCCTGCTGCACCCTTCTCAGGAATGATGTCTTCCTTTGGACCTGTTGGAAATGTTGGTTTGCCTGGTGTTGCTCCCCATGTTAATCCTGCATTCTTTGGGAGGGGAATGCCCATGAATGGCATGGGTATGATGCCTAATCCTGGTGTTGAGGGACCAAATATGATGATGTGGTCAGATCCTAATATGGGAGGATGGGCAGGTGAAGATCCTGGAGGGAGAGTTCGAGAGTCTAGCTATGGGGAAGAAGCTGCATCTGACCATCAATATGGAGAAGGAAGTCAAGAGAGAGGGCCATGGCCAAACGCAACAAAAGAAAAAGATAGGGGATCAGAAAGGGACTGGTCTGGCTCCTCTGAGAGAAGGTACCGGGATGATAGAGGTGGTGGGTATGACAGAGACGTGCCTAGAGAGAAAGATA
Source organism: Dorcoceras hygrometricum (assembly GCA_001598015.1). NCBI lineage: Eukaryota > Viridiplantae > Streptophyta > Magnoliopsida > Lamiales > Gesneriaceae > Dorcoceras > Dorcoceras hygrometricum. The sequence goes on from KQ988202.1 coordinate 631,013, forward strand.
TGGGGCGTGATCATGATTGGTCAGAGAGGAGGCATCGTGATGACAGGGATGTTGGAAGAGACAGGGAAAGGGAGCGTGACCGTGACCGCGAACGATCCCAAGACCGTGACCGAGATCGGGAGCGAGAACGTACTAGAGACGACAGGGAGCGACATTCAGATCATCATAGGTACAGAACTCGAGAGGCTGAACATGATGATGAATGGGACAGGGGAAGATCATCAAGGGCTCATAGCAAGTCAAAGTTGGCACACGAGGACGAGCATAGATCAAGATCAAGGGATGCTGAATATGGGAAAAGGCGTAGACTGACATCTGAGTGACTCAAATCACTGCAGGATTTCTTGAGATTTAGTTTAAAAAATATGATTGGACCCTAAATAAATGTTGTTAAATGCGATCTCTCCAAGTATTTGCTAGCTTTTTTAGAGAATGCCCGACTTCGATGAACGACGGTGGTTTTCGTTGACTTCCTTGCTTCAATGTTCTGAGATTCCTTTCAAGGGCTATGCTTGTCCTTGAATCAAGTAAGTTGTTACTCTTCAGCATTTTCTTTCAATTACGAGTTTGAACAATTTGCAAATATCTCCATGTGTTCCACAGTTTTGGTCTGTGTCTTAGGGTTTTTTTTGGTTTGCCTCGCATATAAATAATAGGTCCTGCATATTTACGTTTAGCTCATCCATAGTAGTTCAATGAATAGTTCTTCTGGGCATATGAATGCCTTTTCTTTCTATGTGCTGAAGATGAATCTGCCTTTTCACCATCCCCTTTTCCCATGAATGTTGGTTCACATGCCTTGGGTGTGTTGGTAATGGTATTGGAGGTTGTACTGTATGAAAAGGGTAGATGAAGGGAAATTTTAACATAGGCCAATGTACAATTATTGGTGCCTGGTTCTTCTTCAATCCTGAATTGATGATTTAGGCGTATTTAGGAAGGTTTGACTGACATATGAATCACCAGTGAACAACATTTGGAATATATGTTTTTGTGGTCTAGAGATCCCGGTTGTGCAGCTGTGGGTTATGATATTGGGATTGCAGCTGTGACTTAAGATTCTTGATGGTTAATTTGCATTGTTTTGAGTTTAGTTCAGCTGCGTGAACATGGAAGCACGTTTGTACTCCACCCTCTCGTAATGATACTAAAAGTATAAATTAGTATATTACTGCACCCAGGGATTATATGCAGTACAAATTGGCTCTTACGCGGCCTTTCATTGAGCTTATCTATGGTTGAAAGCAGAAACAAATTGTTCTTCTGGAAGTTGTATGTAGGCGTACAATTGTCTGGTAGCACAGTCAAAGCATACATATATTTTTGCAAGCTTTAGAATGAGGGTTTAGTTCTTCACCTTTAGATTGGGCATTCCCCCGGAAACACTAAGTATGCCTGAACTCTCAACATATTTTATATTGCAATGTTGCAAGGTCCATTATAATTAGCGCCCACCATATTCTGATGATAAACCACATTTTACTTGTTAATTTTAATTTAATCAATGTGGAAATTTACTCTCTGGTGATATACGGATGGAGTTGGTCGACAATCTGAGAAATATTTATTTATAGAAATTTGTTACTGACATGAATTTATGATCAGATTTTTGTATAACAATTTTTCTCCTGATGTTAGCCGGAAGGATGTCTTTTTCCATCTGAAGCTTTTCTTCTGGAGTCTGGATTCTTGCCTAGCCGACACTGCTTGAAACTTCTAGTTAAAAGGGAGGGAGGATGAGATGGCATGGTGACACTTTTAGCTGGAATCGATTTGCTTGTGGAACTTTTAATTCAGTTACTAGACTCTATATATGTTTTATGTTAAATATGGCCATAAAATGGACTAGAATTCTGAAGCGTGTGTGAGACGTACTGGAGTTTGAGAATGTTACTGTATGGATTTGATGTGTTAGATTAAAGTCGCAGGATCTTACCATCTACACCCCCTTTTTTGTTTTGATTTTTCTGTAATTCTTTACCCCCATGTTTTTTGTTGGTTGGGTGTATCATGTTAATTAGCTGCTATTTACCAAGATCATGTAGAATACTAACCACGCTCCTGTAAATCCAGAATTTTGTACAGTCGAGTCACTCTTGTAAATGTTACAAAGAATGTGATATTTTTTGTTCAAAGTTGTATATACATAGTTACTGTTCGTAATCGATAGAGCCTTTGATGGTAGCCATAGTTATTTGTTTCTACTTTGCTGCTACCTTTTGACTTGCGTTCAGATGATAACCTGATTTTATTTGGTGATGAAGAAATCATCAAGATCTTTAGGTCAATTCCGATCTCTAACGTCATCCCATCCGCAATTCATCAGATCACGATTTTCATCTTTGCTTAGAAACAAGGAATTGCTTGAAGTTTTCACCTGTTGTCCAATTCGAGTCACGTTCTTTGTGAGTTGCTTTAACTTGAACCTTTCCAAACAGAAACATACGCCAAGATTAGAAAAAAACTTACATAATATTCTTCTGTTCTAACTTCCAAGCCACAGTTACAGAGAGTATACATGCAAGCTCACATTCTATAGAGACTTGAAATCCAAATGAGAGAAACGATTGAGCTTATTGGTGCAATATAACTAGCTAAAGATGATGGCACGCTTATTATTGGAGTTTGTCCAAAGATTTGCCGACTCAACCTTGATCGAATCCAACTCTTAGGTTGAGCCTTTTGCTTGCCAGACCCGCTTTCTCCTTTTGCCTTTATTGACTGAAAAACCAGAAATAAGTCAATATCACATTGCCTGCCTCTCTTTCATCATCAAGCAATTTGATATTAATATCAAGAGGCGCCAAAAAAGGAGAGATTCCATCACATTCGCAATAAATCCGCAAGAGAAACAAAACGATGGGCTGCACGGCCAGCACCAATTGAGGCCGGCCTTATCTAGATATTTGAAGCCCATATCTCCAAAGGGTATTTAGCCCAAATCAAACTTGACGAAAGGGTACAATTGTAATTTTGGGAATCGCTGTTCAGTCGCCGCGTTTATTGCCAGTGCTAAAGCAGCATAGATTCTTCTAGGTTTAGGGTTTTGTTCCCAATTTTAATATTCCATTCTTTAATTCCAACTTTTTGGTTTGCGCATCGAAGCTTAAATCTTTTTTTCCAATCTGGGTTGGTGAATTGTGCGAAGATATTATTGGTGGTCAACGAAATAGATGATCAGCAGCATTACATGGACCCGTCTCCAGAGCAGACCACTCCTTCCATCGAAGAAGATGAGTGGGGTACTGACGCTTTTCCTCGTGTGTTTTACATTTGGTCCTCTGTGAACTGACGAATACCTTCTTTTTCATTTTTTCTGTTTTTTTTTGCGATAAATGTTCATGGAATAGTTTGCTTGCTTACCAGTGTTTTTTGCAGATAATTTGGAGTCTGGGAAATCTGTTCTAATGAATATGTACTGTATGTATGCTTGTGTGCTTGACATGTATCCGTATGTACTTGTCTCTGTTTGCCTTTTTGTCATACCATATTAGAAATGGAGTTGAATAATCTCACATTTTATTAATCAGGCATTTTAGTTATCGTGCTTCAAGTTATATCACCAAATGAATTCTGAGCTTTCTTCTAATCTAGTATATTGATTTCCTCTGCTCTGTGTGTGCTTCTGTTGGCATTATGTGCCTCTTGATTTCGCAAAAGAATTGTTGAAACGAAATAAGGTTGTCGATACTTCAACAACTGTGGCACATTGGGACTTTATGTCATGCTTGATAATGTAAATGTGTTGAAGCAACATTCCTTGAGTGTTCTTGGGCTTTAACAAATTTTTATGAAACTTCTGCTCCACAACCCGGAATTGTGAAGACATACGAAACAAGACATTGAGGACTCTCCTCTTTAAATCTTTATCTCTGCTACTGGTGTAGACTGCTGAAACTCTAAATTTATCTGGAGAATCTTGTGGTTCATGTGCAAAAGATGGCAAAATAGACCAACAATTATTTAGAATAAAGGTGCAGGAGTGGTGGTCCTATTACTTGGTGGGTCATCTTTCTGGATATTGATTGTCCTCGGTGGTTGGGGTCAGGAAATATTCCAAGCACACGATGTATCAAATGGTGGTTCAGTGGCATGATCCTCGTCCATTGTGAGTGAGGCCATGGTTTAAACCTTGTGCGAACAAAAAGCCCTGCCCCAATCGTAAAGATAGATATCTATTCTTGATGTTTCTTATAGACGGGCTATCTCACTATAATTTCCCATTTGTTGTCCTCAAAAGCGAGAAGATTGAAAAACTTTTCATAAATGCTTAGCACAGCTTGTGAATTGTGATTTTCCGTTTCCCATGACGGAAGTTGCTTGTTTTATTTTCTATTTTGTTGCATCGTTTTGTACTGACTTTGGTTTTGTAAAATTTGCGAAGACACTGACGGATTTGTGATTCCAAGCTTGGAAATTGATGAACCTGATAGAGTAGCCGTTTCTCCAGAAGTAGAAGATTCTAAGCTTTCAGTCCAGGTAATGAACGCTTGTAAGCTGGCTAGCTTTTAGTTCATTTAACTAAAATGAATTTAAATTTATCTGTCACGTTTTAGCAAACTAGAAAAGAAGAGAATATTTACCTTGGACCGCACGGAGCCCCTCCATTTCTGGCAAAACAGCAAGAGCGAAGTTTCTCGGGGAACAAGCAGAGGTTTAAGCAGAAACTCAAGGAAGCGGATAAAAGATACAGTGGGACTGGGCGTGAGAATAAAGTTGATAACTTAAGGGAGCTTGTTGGAAGTACTGGGAAAATGCCTGTGATTGCACCCAAGAGTCCCAAGGATTGGCTTGACCCTCATTGTCATGAGTCCCAGTTTGAGAGGCGACACCTCCAATAGATTATTCGCCACCTCATTTTCAAGTCACCGTTTTCTTGCATTTTGGGTTCGACAGTCTGATTTTTACTACCAATAAGGTCGTTCTTTATATTTGTATTTTTAATATCAATGATATTATTATTTTTTTTTTGCAATGAGCTTTCTTTCTTGCATGCGTTGCTCTTTGAAGAAAATTTTCAAGCTAAGATACGACCTTACTCTCTATCGCCATACAGAAAAGTTCTTTTGCGTATCAAGTCTAAGAATGTGATTCAAATGCGTTCTATTGCTCTTCATGACAAGTTATTAGTCGAGTTTTTTTTTTAAAATACATTTCAAATGCAGATATATTAGGAACTTGTTCATAAACTCGTCTAAAAGCGATTGAATACAGTGTCTCCTCATTCTTCATGCCTTCGTATTAACAATGTTCTAACCTGCAAAAATAGCTAGAATGCTGAATATCCATCAAGAAAAGAAAACTATACGCTTATGTAAAGGAAAACGGCAATTCTCACCCGCTTCGAGACCGAGGAACTCCAATCCTGTTGCTGAAGGTGTAAGGATATGTTGGGACAAATAATGGGCGTTGTAGAACTTACTCAAGTGCCTCATACCACTGTCACACAAAATTGTGACAATCGTGTTGCCGCGGCCCAGTTCTTGTGCCACCTTGACAGCTCCAACGCAATTCATGGCCGAAGAACTCCCAAGAAAAAGACCATCATTCTTCAACAAGTACCTGAGGCACAAAGAATTTGGGTCATATTTTGATTTCAAAGTTCATGAGAAGTATATGACCAACCTAGACATTTCAACAGCTTCCATATCAGAGCCCCGGAAAGCCCCATCAAGTGCAGCCATTTTAAAGTTTTCTGTCAATCTGTTGATCCCGATTCCCTCTGTGATTGTATCAAACGGATTTTTTAACCTCCGTCCCTCAGCCTCCTCTCTGGTGTACATAACTCCTCTGGTCACCTTATTGAACAGACCAGAACCAGGAGGGTCAACCAAAAAGCATTTGATAGATGATTTCTTCTCCTGTTGAATTTATGACCAATGCCATATCACTACATCTCTATTTGCCCAACGAATTTCATGATTAGGAAGGAACCAACCTTTAGAAACCGAGAAACTCCAGCTACAGTGCCCCCTGTGCCAGCAGCTGCTACAAATGCATCCAAATGCCCACCAACCTGTTCCCAAATCTCAGGTCCAGTGCCCTCATAGTGGGCTCTAAAATTTGCTAGGTTCTCGAATTGATCTGCAAAGAAACCACCACCCTTGCTGTCAACTACGCTCTTCGAACTCTGTTTTCCCTGGCCCAACACACCATTCTCAACTTGTTTAACTTCTTGGCTAGTTTGCCTAGAAGTCTGGTGCTCTGATGCTTGACCCTTAGCCTCAAGTGCCCTTCTCCGTGCAATATTGACATAGTGTTCTCTGTGTGTGATTGAAACAGGTCTAACTCTTTCAACAGTGGCACCAAGTGCTTCTAGAATTTGAGACTGCAAACGATAAAGCAAAGAATACCATGTGGAAGTCGATTTAAAGAATCCAATTGAAACAATTCCACTAGTTTTTGATACAACGAATCCGTGGAAAGAACTCAGAATACCTTCTCAATAGCAGCATCATCGGGAACAACTACATGACACTTGCATCCATAAGCTGGAGCCACTGTCGCAAGACTAATAGCAGTGCTTCCAGCACTGCCTTCTGTAACTACTCCTCCAGGTGAGAGTTCTCCAGATTCTAGGGCCTGGGAGACCATCCAAAGAAAAGATTTATTTTCAACCTAACGTGACAAGTACCAAAAAGAACTACAAAGATAGAACAGAATCATACTCTAGAATATTCTCAAAACAGAGAGAAAACAGGAAAATAACTACAAAGACTGAAATCTTGCAACTGATTTAAGCGTTAAGGAGATGCCACTGGCGTTTTGCACATTTGGAAAAGCTCCTTTCGTTACGATTTTAGAGTAGCAACAGACCAATTTCACGATGCAAGAAACTGTTTCTGACGATTTTAAGTTCGATAATTGGTTTCATACCTCTTCAAAGATTTTGACTGCCACTCTGTCTTTCACGCTGCCACCGGGATTCAAGAACTCTGCTTTTCCGAGAATCTGCCAACCGAAATGATAGAAAAATTAAATATCAAAGAGATTTCGAGAAAAAAACATAGAAATCACCTCACATCCGGTGGCTTCAGAGAGACTGTTGATCCTAATCAGGGGAGTGTTGCCAATGGCAGCAAGAATCCCACTTCTAAGCTGCTTTCTCGAACGAGCCCTTCTGTTAATGAGAATATACGATAGCAAGGCAATAACTGAGAGTGCAGTAGCGGCAGCGGCGGCGCCGGCGGTTCTATCAGGAGGCACCATAATAAAATGGACCAGCTCGAAATCAGCATGAGAACCGGTCCTCATGCACAGCCGAGGTCGGAGGCCGAACTTATGAATTGGGCCCAGATAAATGTCACAGTCATGTGATGGGCTATCTTGAAAAGACATTGTGATGGTAAAATGGCCCGGTAAGGTCTCACAGGCCCACATAGTCAAATGGCCCATGATCAAATCATCATCCCATTCATAAATTTATAATCTTCAGTGACCTCTGAAGCCGTAGTTCGCAACTTTTTTGAAAAGAAAAGTCGATTATAGATTACAAATTACATGTGTAGTCAATTTTAGCTGATCTAAGAATCTCATGAACAGCTTCGTGCAATTAACTTTACACGTTTTATTTACCTCATGGTAAAAATCAATGGGCATTCTGGGGATTTGGAAGTCAAAACAAAATTTCCGACACTGACCGCGAAGCATTTCACATCACATGCCTCAACTTTTTACCCGAGGAGAATCTCTTCTCAGCAGAGAGAAAGATCAGAGTTTTCCCATCTCCGCCCTCAGCCATGGATGTTCCAGAAAAGCTTCTCAAGTTCAAGTTCCACATTCTGCTGGTTTTCGCTTTGGCTGTTGTGATCTTCTCGCTCAGCTACCTGGCGCCTCGTTTTCTCGATATTTTGAACTACTTTTGGCCCCTCTTCCTCTCCACAGCTCTGTTTCTCATCGCCGTCGTTGTTTTCGGCCGGTTATCTGCGCCGGAGACGGATTCTCCCGCCGTCGAGGGGATATTAGACTTCGCCGATGGTCAATCGGAGGTAATGTTTCGCTGAACTCAAGCTTTTAAGCCGAGTGATGTTTCAACGATAGTTGGAAGTATTTAAGCGGACCAACGCTTTCGCATTCTTTGCTCTTTCTAGCTGGTCAGGTCATGAATCATTGAATTGTATATTTTTCATCTCAGTAAAATAATATGATGATCCTGAAACTGTATCTTAGTTAAAATTGATTTCTTATATGTAGTGATTGAACCGAAGTAACTGGATTTTATCGAAAGATTTGAAATTATTTCGTATTGAAGTCATTCCACTTACTAAGAAAAATAATTAGTTACTATTTGAATCCATTATGATTATCCAAACAAACGTATAAATTACAGATTCTTCAAATCCAAATGCCACCTCTACAAATTTCACAAATACAATCCATAATGCTTGAAGAATCACATTTCACAAACTCACTTATTAGGGGTGTAAAAACTAGACATTGTTAGCACTTAGCAGTGTACAAATCTTACAGACTTTTTCCTCTCCTGTTAAGCTAACTGGGCGAGAGTTAAATCGCACGTAGATATGGTTCCAGACTGATCGATATCGAGGTTGTCAAACTCGTCTTGCAGAAGGTTGATATCCTCTTGATTGATCTTCCCCATCTCTTTTAGCTTATAGATGATGAACTCAGCAGAACTGTCGTTTTCCAGCAAAAAGATAACAACCAGAGGCAGACCTTATTATTAAGACATAAAACTGTTCGCTTATTTCACAGCTTTCTAAATTTTTTCATTATGAGCTCATATGCATAATTTCATTTTCATAGGTTAATGTTGGATATATTCATTTCTAGGTCTACGTCCAGTTTTCAGGTATAAGTGAGGTGGACCGAAAGAATTCATCGTCTATTTTAGCTTTTGGGATAAATCTGGCTACCATCGACTTGGGTGACTGATTGTGAAACGAAGATGGTGATGGGGTTTCGGTGGTTTCTGGGTTTTATGGGTGACATACATATATCTAGTAAAAAACACTACTCATAACAAAGTTAAACATAAAAGTTCGTAAATGACTTACTCCACAGTCCCATCATCGTCAAGATCAGCCTCTTCCAAATCCACATTTGTCATCCTCTTAGTGAGAACCCATTTAACCAATGCTTTCTGTCTTCCCTCCGTGTTAAGCTCCGCGACGTAACAAAAGAATTGAGCCAAACAAATGGTGCTTGTCAAAATCCAAAATATAGCGAAAATGCGTCCACCCTTTGTTGAGAAGCTTTTATCTCCATATCCCAGTGTTGTAACTGTGGAGCAAACACAGTAAAACGCATCAATGATGCTCAATTTCTCGACAGTAACCAGAAAGATTGTGCCAACAAGGATGAGGACTACGAGGATGAACAACATCATGAAGCACTTGTATCGAACCCTGTTGTTCTCCATCTCCTTAAGAATGTCACTCGGTCCTAATTTTTTCCTCATATGCATTGCCTTAATAAGCAATACCTCTTGCTTCTCAACTAAGTAGTCTGCCCCTTTGCTGATTATTAGACCTACTATAGCCATGCCCGTGAAGACAAAAGCACAGGCAAGAAGCTTTGTGTCGGCACTGTTAGGCACAAGGTCTCCATATCCAACAGTGGTCATGGTGACTATGCAAAAATATATAGAATCAAGAACACCATTTGTTTTCACGCCGTTGATCTTGTTCATAACAACGCTAAAGCATATGGCACCAATCGCCAAGTAAAAGATCAGGTATATGATCACTCTTCTGAAGCTGGGATTGATTTTATATGTAAAGGAATCAGGATGTTGGAGTGACTCTTGTTTGAAGTCGATTTCTCCAGGAACAAATTCAAGCAAAGGAGCACTTTTGCATCGACGATGTCTCCTTCTCTTAGAACCAACCTTTGGATTGACTGGATGCGTGGTATGAGTTAATAATGCTGTTGATATGGAGGTTTCACCGTCACTAGCCATTTACTTCAGTATTCTCCTGAGTACGAAAGACCTGATATCCCCATAACAAATTTTAGGTCACCATACCATGAAAAGTGTCTGGAATGTAAAACATGATAATACAGGCTGAAGAACCATTTGGAGTCCGGACCAATCTAAACGTTCACAAGAAATAATTCACCAGACCACTCTACTGGTGAGTTGTGACACCCCTTTTTACCTTTACAAATATTCGTCGATCACTTCTCTAATATCTATGGTGTCGAATTTACTAACAATAGAACACAGAAAAGTTTGAAATGAGTAGAGCCGTCGGGACATTGCCGGCCCAAATCCAATCCGCCTAGTGGGACCCGCAATCAACCATAGATGTTGGAAAAGCCGAGGCTGCAGGGTGAAAACTCACTGGTTTGTGAATTTACATCTGTCTAGTAAAAACTAACTATGATGATACAGCGAGATTCTGAATCTGAACTACTTAATTCTAATCTGAACTATTTAAACAGCAGCATTTCAGTCCTTCGAACCCATTCAGTAAAAGAGTTAAAATTATGAAAAATTTACAATTAACTGTTACCGGTCAGAATTCAGAAGCCAATACCGATCCCCAACAAAGAGAAAAAAAAGGAACAGAGATGACTAAAACCAATATAAAATGACATTTAGCTTGAAATTCTAACAGACGATGTAGCTCGGTAGAGACTTGGACTTACGCCAAGTGGAAGCGTGAATCTTTGGTCTGATGTCGTCTCCAATCGAAGGCAAACTGTTCGATGTTTTGAGCTCACTTCGGGTTTCTGTTTTTAAACCTACTTATTTAATATATATATATATATATATATATATATTATATACGTGCGAGTTGAATAGATTATTGCATCAATAAATTTTGTGAGTAAAATTTCGATTTTAGTGTGTTACTACCGAAATGAAAAATGTTAGAAAAAATAGGAATATATGTCAGCTTGTCAAGATCTCAGTTATATTACGTGATATAAAATTCAATAATTTAGGATAGTATTTGAGTATATGGATGCATATTGACATTTGTGCATAGATAGGCGCGTTAATAATGCCTGTATATGAGTTAGTGAGTTATCGTTTGGATAATTCACAAATTATATTAAACACAACAGTAATCTGTTTTATGGACTACTTTTGGTATGGTAGTTTGAAAATTAATTTGTTTAGAATTTAGAGGAAGCTAGAGGGGTATTATAATTTCTGGGTTCCACAAATATTAAAAGAATCACATTTTTATTCAAATTAAAAAAAAAAAAACGATTCACAGTTGGTTAGTATCTGCCATCTGGGGTAGGCCTCAACTTCTCCTTTTCCTTCTTCTTCTCTTTTGTTTTTTTATTATATCTCCATTCCCTTTTCAGTAAATGGGTGTTGGGTTAGGAAGCTGCAAGCTGTCCCCTTCATTATTTTGTAATGTGGCCGATATTTTACCATTTTAATCCATGTTCCTAAATAAACTCATATTTAGTAATTTAAATATGTTTTAATAATGATAATATTATTATTTATATTATGTTATTGTTTATGCTAAAAATAATTAGCCCAGTCCATAGAATAGTAAAAAGCTCAAACCCATTGATAATTAAACATGGTCCATAGAAGAAGCATAATGAGCGTCAGAATAGTTAAAGAGTATGAATATGATTCATGGTCAGGGACGTACGAACGTGGGTTGAGTAAACTTCCCATGACAAGATAAAAAGAAAACATCGACTGACAAACAAAGGGGAACCAACAATTCTGCACAAAAAATCACCGCATAATTCTCTGCACAAATATGCAATCAAATTTCATAATTTCCAGTAGGATTCTCTACAACCAGCTTTCAATCTTTAGTTTATTAGTTTCTGAATTGTTGTAAATCTTCTACATTTTATTGGAAACACAAATCATGTTAGGGATTTATTCATATAAATTTTCAGTTTTATTTCTTTTTTTTTTTGTTGTTTATGTTCATTTTAGGAGATTAGAACTATTATTGGATTTGTTCATATAAATTTCAGTTTTATTTCTTTTGTTTTTGGTGTTATGTCGTTTAGGAGATTAGAACTGACGGTCGAATTTAGTTCCCATTTTCGTTTTGATTTTAGATGTTAGATTTTTTATATTTTTTTTACATAAATTGGCGGTTGAGGGCCTGACACGGCCAGTAATTTGCTAAATTACACAATCAGTTATATATATATATATTATTGAGGTCGGTTTGAGAAAGCTAATGATATTCCATGTACGTTTTCCTTTGATTCTGGGATTAAGAAATTACTCAAATCCTTGCTATTTCAGGTTTTGGAAACTTGTCATTCTCGGTGAAACAACTTATTTTAGGTAATTAATATTATAGTCAAAATCATATGAGTGATGCCATTTGTTTATAACTATATTGACAGCCATATTTTATTAATGAACTATCGTATATCCATGAGTAAATATTAATGAATAATTACTACTATATGATCTCTTTTTATATTGTGTTGCTTATATTAAATAAAAGAATAAGTATCCGATATGTATAGATGTAGCCAAACTGAGTCAATTCTAAATGATTCTGGAATTTAAAGGAATTACTCAAATTAATATATTCTGAAAAAAATAAGTAGATAGTATTTTCTGATTGATAAAATGTATTTGATATTTCAAAAAGACTGTTATCGGTAAATTCTACCTTTTAAAAAAAATATAAAATAGGTCTCTACGGGTACTGTTTTACTGAGAAATTAATATTTTTAACATAAAAGATAATAATTTTTTTTATATATCTGTTAAATTTGGAGGAAAGATCTAATAAATTCATAAGTCATCTATGTGATTAAAAATAATATTTTAATATAAAATAATAATTTTTCATGAATACCAATCTATTAAATATGCCGAGAAATGTTTTCACGGATCTGTGTTTTGAAATTTCTTCTCTGCTCACTTGAATATATAAGCTCCGCCTTCAATATGATTTCAAGAAATAATGATGGAGATTTTCAAGAAATAATTGTGGAGATAACATTGATTCTTTGAAATTGTTATGGATGAAATATTGGAATTTCTGGACATTCGAATTTCGTTACTAATTTTATTTCAACAACAAGTTCTAAATTTTTTAGAAAACCTAACTGTAATAAATTGAAATTTTTTAAATCCATTTCCCTTCCATACTTACACTCACCGATGGATTATTGGTATGTAACAGAATATATTTACCGTGTGAAGGATATGCTCAATGTTTCCGTACTTTCATACTTGCTTTCCATGCTGAAAAACAGATAGAAAAAGGAAGATAAATTGAGCTGGTAAATTCATTTGCAGTTATTCTGTTTATTTTTATTTAGCTTTCTCATATTTCTGAAGATCTATACCAGCCAGCCTTTTCGTCGATCGGTGTCATGTGTCTCCATGTAAGTCAAAATATCTTCTTACGCTGAAAATTGAAATGGAAGAAGACGAAAGCGGAAATGGTTCCAAGTTTGATCGCTCCTACTTGCGGAAGAAAATCGGAGGTGTTCATGCATTGGTTATGTTCTGTTCTTATTATTCTTCGTTGATTTAGAAATTTTTGTTGAAGGGTAAGCATAAATTTCTGCAGAACTCACTCGATCCTTGCTCGAAGATCTCGTTAGCGGTCGAACTCCAACCTTATACATCGATAAATTCAGTACCTACTGTACCGATTCTTCTGGATACTGGTGAGATTGTCGTATCATCTTACTTCTGTTTGCTTTAATGTTTGTGCTTAATCAGGATTTTTGATTTTGGTGGAGGCACTATCGATTAAAGTGACCATAGTTATAATATCCTAATTCACGAGATTATCAAGAATTTCGTTTAAGAGATGTAATGTGCGATAGTTGATTACACAGCTGCTGCAGATCTGATTTACCCAACGGAAAGGAAATTCTTACACTGCAAAGAGAAAGTCAGGCGCGTAGATTGAGTGTGTAAAGCTTCCATGGACCGTATTTTGCTAAATAAAGTTAAAGGATGGTGTAGATCATTTAGCAGTTCACACAGTTTCACCATATTGTAACTGGGTTTCAGATGTTCTGCTAAGAGTACTCTTGATAGTTCAACAACTCCTGCAAGAAAACAAGCATGGTTCGAAAAGAGATATATATTACATGTACCCTTCTGTGTTCACAGGTGAGTTCTCAATCACAAATATTTGGATTGTATATACATCAATTTCTCTGCATTATCCATTTGAAACAGAGTATGTTATGATGACTCGCTCATATTTTAATTCTACCTTAATTTGACAAAGCAGAGCAGTCTGTGGTTGATCGGGCTATAAATGATATATGCATCCTTCTGCGGTGCAGTCGGCACAACCTGAACGTGGTTCGTTCTCAACAACTCATGATTTATGCTCTTTACAATTTTAAGTCTTCTCTGACAAAGTAGAACCCTGAGCACATTTGTGTTTTGTATGTCACATAAGCTACTGTATGCCCTGCTCAGATTTTTTAATACAATTTAAAATGGTTGAGTTTGAAAAAAGTTACCCAGCGGGAGAACTATTGCAATGAATCACTTTGTCGGGGAAGTTCCCGGCAGTTTTTGTGGCGTCCCAGTTAAACACACACAATAAGGTTTTTATGGAGTCAGATCGAGTCTCTGTAGTTTGCACCAATCATATGTTTTATAAGCTTTCAAATCTCCTTGAGAGAAATCCACAACAATTAACTACAACTATTGATGGTTTTTTCTCTGTCATCTGTTTTCAGGTGTCTGTTGGAAATGGGTAGGTATATATGTGGTGTTACATTGAATTAATGGAGGTTGAGCTCCCTAGGTGCTGGCTGCTGGGGTTTTTCTGACATTTCAATGTTCATTAAATTATATTCAATGTTCTGCATGGTAGAAATTTTTATCTACATGCTTGATCTTGCTTGTACCATCCTAACATGATTATATGAACCGAATATGATGTAGATAATGGTTGCAGTTGCCAAAAACGTAGTTACTGGATGATTGTGGTTGGCATGTGATTCACATACGACTTTATTTGACAACATCATGTCTCATTAATGTTGCATATATTGGAATATCAGTAAAATATTTTCATCATATTACTTGGAACTCGCATACACTTCTGAAAAGATAATTCAATTAACTAACAGCTGTGATAACTGTTACCTTTACCTCTTTATGTTTGGTGGCTAATACTCATTATTATCTCGTTACGTGCTTGAGATTGGTTATGGGCTGGCTGAGATTTACAGAAGCTGGGAGGAAATTCGATTGCATTAATTGTCCTAACATGGTAAGAAGAACAAAAACTCGAGATTATGCTCTGTCATTCAGCGGTGTAATTCTTTCTAGCTTAATCCACAGGCGCATCATATTCCTGTGCATGTAGAAGACGTAGAAGGTATCCACTAGGCATAGATGCATGTCATAACTGTTGTGTTTGATCGAATCTTTCCTGGTAAGGTGTCATATACAAATAGATTGGTTTCTCTGCCAATAGAGTTGAATTTACAGCACAAAAAAGAGCCAGAACATGCGTTTGATATAGTGATTCAGACTGTATTCCCATGACAATTATTATTAGATATAATCAGTGTGGCAGAGTACATTTTGATTGTGGAGAAAGAATCAGGTCGAGCCATTTTTTTATCTCGTATGATTCAGAAGTTATAACTGTTCAATGTCTGATTAAGATTATTCTGGAATGATTTGACTATTCTACAGTATTTCAGAGGCTGGCAAACGACCAATTTTGCAGACGTAACAGATGCATTGTTATTACTGTATGCGAATTGTTTCTTTTTATTAGTTTGATGTTATCTTGGAACACTTACAGTGAATATTTCCACACAGGGAAGAGGATATCCTGATGTTCCCACAAGAAGGTAAAACCTTTGTTTATAAGTTTGTCCTCAAATCTCCACGTATTATTTTGGATGATTCATTTGACTTCACTCTCATTTCCGTTCAGATTTTTGCATCTGCTTTCTAAAACATTGCATCTGCCCGTATATTGTTTGGTAGATTGTGATCCATATGGAATTGATATCTTGACGACCTTCCGATTTGGTTCCATGGTAATGTCTTTTCGCTGTGGCATGTCTTGACATTCATCCAAGTAAATTTATGTCTTCTGCTCTGAGGAGTTTCATAGTTAATTTGAGAGGATCAAATACATATTTATAAAGATTACGATTCTTACCCTCTATTCTTCTCTACATTTTCAAGCAAATGGCTTACGATGCCAAATCACACTGTCTCCCAGAGATTCGATGGCTTGGAGCCTTTCCATCCGATTGTAAAACTTATAAACTGCCACAACAGTGTCTCCTACCTCTAACGGATGAAGGTTAAGATACATAACACGGAACCCTGTGTATATAATTTTATCTTGTCCGACTAATTTTTAAATATTCTGTCAGATAAGCATAAGATCCGAGGCATGTTGCAGAGGTGTTACATGGAACGTGAAGTACCCTATTGGAGGTATATCTTCTTGATTGGTAGTTATTTCTGTGTATTGCCATCAGCAATTATAAAAAGCACTTCTCAATCCATGTGTAACATTTACAATCTTAGGTTGGAACTCAAGCTACTGTTGGATACTGGAGTGAAATTCGAAATTGAAGCATTGTCTGCAAACTCGCTCTCATTCTTGTCAGAGAGTTATCTGCCATCTAAAATCCGAAAGGGAGAATACATCTAAGCAGCTGGCTAGGCCTCTTATCCGTTCACTAAATGATAAGGTTAGATGAAAAGGTATTGAGTAAGCTGCCATTAACATAAGCAAAAATTTATCTCGCAATCGAATACTGAGAGTTAGGTCTGTTTACCATTGAACATACACAGAAAATGTATTTGAAATGTGTTGAATTTCATGGTCTGTCACCCACTTCTTCAAAATTTCGAACTACAAGAAATTTGTCTCTTGAACGTGCACTTAATTTACTCGTGCCACTAGGGTTCATGCGTGGATTTTGATGAAGTGGTATAATTTGAGTAATTTCATACAAAATAATACTGAACTAGAAAAAGGTAGACAATCGATATGGTTTATACTTATGTATCCCACGAGTTTTGCGTGTATGGCAACTATCATCATTAGTTTAGATATTGTTTCTTTTACTCAATATGATTTCATTTGTTCATGAATATTATGATAGTGAAGTAAATAAATCCCGTTTCATTTAATTTTAGGAAGAGTGATTCTTGTAGGGAATTGATACTGCCATCACATTTTCACGGCATTTAAGCAGTTATATGAGATCCTAATAATTTCTTGTTATTTGGGAGATCACAGTTCACACACCATATGATCCAATGTAAAACAGGCAACTACGTAAAATTTGCCTGTACTTTTAGAATCTTATCCTAATTAATAAAATGGAAACGATACGTACAAAATCGTTCGGGAGATTAACTTTCCATTTTCATGAACCTCAAAAATGTAAGTTAATACTTGTATCAACCCCATAAAGAGACCCATATTTCATAGCCAAAGTCATTGAAGCACACATCCTTTAGATACTGTTGCGATGGGGCCTTATGCTGATGCGGTATTTAATAATAGATTGTCATGTTTATTTTTTACACCTTAGAACGCCAGCAAATGTAAAGCTTTTTGAACGAATGATCTTGTGTTTGTAGTATTGTGTTCTGAAGGTGAATGTCCATTGCCAGGCCTGCAAAATGAAGATGCTGGAAGTTCTGAGTTCAGTTTGCGGTAAACAATAGTGTTTCGTTCTTTTTGTCTATATGAGAATTCATAACGATTTGAGTACAGTACGTTTGGTGTAAGGAGGATAATTAGAAATTTTTTATATATGAAACATTAATTTTCTGTAAATATTCCCTTCACCAAATTTTTTTTTTTTTGCCTTCTTTCTAAAATGTATATATTCTCATTTTTTATTCCGTTTCATACTGGATTTTGAACCAGTATCCTCGTTTTTGGTGGGCGCTCAGGGATGAAAATGAGTTAAAACTTGGGTTCTGGTGTTACATTTGATTTCCACTATTACCCTATATATTTTTTATGAAGCATCTTCCCCAATAAAAAAGCGTAAAATACATTTGATTTCTACTATTACCCACTATATTATTATTGTTATTAGAAGTTAAATTTAAGGATAGTTTGAATAGGATATAATTAAGTTCCAAAACCAGTTTATAGAAAACACTAGCCGTCGGCGTAGTCTGACAAATCTTAATACTTGACTTCCAAGGACCAAATAATTTGGATTTTTTCTCCTAAAAAACAAAAAAGAAGTTTTGGATTTCTGAAATCAGAGCTATATTTTTAGAAAACTCACTAACGATTTATCATTTTTTCTCGTTTGACCACAAAAGAAATGAGTCCCCTACATACACATGATCACTGAAATTTGGCGACAACTTTCTTGTAGGAGAATATAACGTTACTATAGATTCTGAAAAAGGACTGGCCAAAGTGTACGCTGTTGTAAATCCGGACATGCTGGTGCGGGCATTGACCCGACTCGGGTACCATGCGGAGTTAAAATGGGTCAATCTCCGACACACCCAACTCAACAGACGTAATGACTATTATGACCATCGATATTATGGCAATGGATACCCATTCGGAGCACTTGATGACCCGTGTAGGTATAGACGGTACCCGATGGATTATTCTTATCCGAGATCAACGTTCGATCATCCCTACTATCATGGGTCGACCCTACCACCGGCGAGGTACGTACCTTCATATCCACCCAGAGAATATGACCCGTATGAGGATGATGAACCCATCAGTTTTTGCAGAATTTTGTGACCAATTATGTTCATCAAGTAACTAATGGAAGTTGATAATATAGGTCTGAGTTTTATGGTGTTCTGGCCCAGGCTTTGTTATTCGACTGTTGTGTTACACTTATATTAAAAATAATTGAGTGTTGAAATTAAATATATTTCCTGTCAAGAGTTGGATTTGATAGGCTTTCTAATGCGTGTGTAGGAATGGACCCTTCTATTTCTAAAAGACTGAGAAGATTCCTTGTGATCCTTTGCCTTCTGATGAATGCAAGAAACTTTGAAGACTTTATTTGGCCCAACCATTCACGTACATCACCGAATCTGTCTCGTTGAAATCACACATCAAATTGGACACAAATATTGTTTTAAATTTCCGTATTGAAACTTCCCCAAATATTATTAAACTTTTGCCACATGAAAATTTGCTTCTGTTGTCGTTTCCAAAGCTTCATTTCATTTCATTATTCAAAAAAACAACCATGTTTTCTAAATTACTTTAGAATAAGCCAATAAGGTGCCACTTCATTTCTAAATTTGGAAATTTGAATAGTAATTATCCTTCATCCATAGGCATAGATATTATAGCAGAATCATTATTTAAGACAAATTACTATTCGATGGCAGTCAATGAAAAAGTCGAAGCATATTTCGATCACACCGTTCCAAATTCTAAAGTTGGACAGAATCAATCTTTTTGCGAGTAAACTAAAACCAAAAGAATCAAACAAAGGCCTTTGAAGATAGATGGCTGGATCGATCCCAGGAGGATTTTTTTTATCAGGAATCTCACACCGCCCGTAAAAGAAAAAAGAAAGAATGCTTTAATAATTGATCCTAAACTTGAAGAATCAAATTCCACAATCATTACCGTTTAATTACAAATACCAAATATATAGAAACAATATATCAAAGTTTATCTATTTCTAAGATTCATTTTAATTGTATGTATCTGATGCCCCCAAAATCAACTCGGGATTCGAGAACTGAGCAGCTCACTTGAGACCCCGACATGCGTCGCCAAGATCGGGAATCGCTCGAAGGCTAACGCGAAGATCAGTAGTCTGCCCGAGAACTCACTACCAGTTCGGGAATATTTCCCGAGGACAATATCTCGAAGTGGTGAAAAGTCCCGCCTGGATATGTCTTCCCTTGTGCAAATGAATCCCGCCCGGATACGTCTTTCCTTATTTGAAAAATCCTGGGTCGATACACCTTTCCTTGTTTAGCGAGAGGATCACGATGATCGCTGAGAATATTCGCCGAGATATTCTCCTTTCCACCTCCTAGCCCCTCTATAAATACCACGTATGTTCCTTCATCCCACACATACTCATTCTTGCACTCACTTGCTCTCACAACACATATTTGCTCTCTTTCCTCTCTCGCGCACTGTCTGACTTAAGCATCGGAGGGGCTTCGTCAGACACACTTCCGAAGCCCTCTGACCTGTGATTTGTGGTTGCAGACACCAAGGAGAAACAACGTTCATCCCCCAGTACCCGACGCCCAACGACACAACGCTCGAGATCCTGACGTGGTGATAGTTATCGACTGAGATAATTTGGCTATATCAGTATCATTAATTAAAAATATGTGTGGTAGAAATAAATAAATTAATTAAAACCAAAAAAATATGTGTATTTCCCTCACACACATAAATGTATACCGTACAAAATTTCCTATCAGTGGCTCGGATCCACGGCTGATGAACAAAAAGAATGGTGTCCGAAAGGGGCAGACAACATGCCATTTCATTTCCAGCTATACTAACTTCTACGATGAGATGAAACATCCATATTTATTTAAAACGTTTGCTTGCAATTTTTTCTAAAAAAAAGTTTATATCAAAGTGTCACTGTTTTATGCTTTAGCCTATTTAAATTGGCCACCATCAAAAGTTTAGAATCTGTAGTCAATATTTCATCAAAATAAGAACCATATCCTCTTGTTAATGAGATTGACCTACGATATACAGTAGTGCATCAAAGGATATTCTTATTTTTTATCGGAAATTCGGTAAACAATTTATGCTTCACTTCGCTCTTAGTAGATTTCTTTTTATTTGGGATTTTATTCTTCTATGCCTCATCAGTTATTTTTTTGTCGTTAATAAATGCGTCAAGGGTATGCGTGAATATGATTCCGATTAAAAATTATTTAATAGGTCATTCAAATTAATAACATTCGTTATTTATTGTCATTGACTTCTTACAAAATTCATATTTAAAAGGGTAGCTATTTTGCTTACATGGACAAAGGTTATAAATAACTAACTCAGACATTATTTTATAAAACTAATCCTCACGTATACACTTAGGCTGCATTATTTTTTAAATTCATATTTGATCAGAGTCATTCCCCAAATCTCCTTATATTATACCACACGAGATATCACATTGAAAGAGAATTGTTACTGTATGAATCATATATTTTTTAATATGATTCACTGATTATAATCATTACTTGAAAATAACCAGTTTTCGAGATTCATTAACGACGATATCCTCCTTCATCCTCTTAATGAATTCTTCAAACTTGTGATTCAATTCTTCAGTACTCAACATCTCCTCCTCCTCCTCCTCATCTTCTTCGTCTTCATCTTCATCTTGTGCAATAAAGATTGAAACCTGTTTCATCTCTTCATTCAAATCTTTCTCGCCCAACTCTTCTACGTTTGGAGCAGAAATTTCCTTGTGCAAAACGGCTTCTTTAGTCCCGAAGACATTATCATACATCTGAAAGCAGATGTCTCTCTTCTGCAGCAATTCGTTGAAGTCGAAACCCGAAGGAGAGCGAACCAAACCGGAGGTCTTGGATAGAAAGACCAAGAGCCCATTGCAGATGAGAAATACATAGCTTTTGTTCATTGCATGGCTTGAAAACTTGAAAGGGTTCGTCGAAAAGTGAGGGATACTTCGAGAGTAATCCAAAAAAGATGATGAATACAATGAGTGGTAGTATGATAATAGAAAAGAGAATATGGAGACTGAGAGTAATAACTGAGTCATCATCTTCTTCATTTGTTGAGAGGACAGGAAATTGCTCAAGCTTCTTTGCTGAGTATTCTCCATTAGTTCTTTCATTTTTTTATTTTTTTTTTCGCGATTTGGTTCTTCGTTTTGGTTTATTGTATATATGTGTGTGTGCAAATAGAGAGTGCAGGATAAGTTTTTGGAGATTTCGATAGTGTGATGAAGAAGGGAAGAAAGGGAAATGGAAGCCTTTATATAGACCTCGCAGGAATATATATTGATAAAAGCAGAAAAAGTTTCAAATTAAATATTCTACACATGGATATTGCTAAAAAGTAAAATAATCCTACTGCAGCTAGAAGGCGCCTTTATTTTAGTTACCATTCTACAAAGGGAAAAGGCGTTTTTTAGAGGAAAATTTTAGATCTTTCTAAAATCATTTTGATATTTTTCTAGAAGGTATGTGGAAGTTTTTTTATGATGTTTATGTGGTTAAATTGAGCCGGGATTTGAAAAAAGACATATGGTTCCGATCTCCACTTTATAATGAAATTTTGATTAATTTTAAAATATGTTATTCTGGTGCTTTACTATATATTAAGAGTTTTGGTATGAAGTTAGGTTTCAAATTATAGGCCGCTGGCCTGGTTGGAAACACGTTGTCTTAAAGTTTTTACAGAAGTTTATCTCATTTTTTGGTTTCCTTTCAAACCCATATCAGGATTGTTTTTGGGCTCGCCTTTAAACTTGTTCTAGGCTCGTTTTTAGAGTTAAATTGTGCTCAAGCTTGAGGTTGATACGAGCTCCTTAAACCATTATTGGAAAATGGGTAAGGTCCAAATTAATTTATCAAGTTATAACCGTTCGATGAAATTCGAAATTGATTTGAAAACTTGAATCTACATTTCGAGTAGATATTTTTGAAATATTAATTTGCTCAAAACGATTTTAGATGAATGAGAAATTAATAAAGCATTTAAAGCCCATTTATTGGGAACTGTGCAGCTGTCCCACATCGGGAAAAGAGTCTGGTCAAACCTTCCTTATATATGACTTTGTATTATGTGTAAATAATTAATACAAATTGTGATAGACCCGAGAAGGTTCCTCGAGGCGAGTAGGTGCAAAGCACCTACGAGCCCGTGCCGGAGTCGGAGCCGTCGCACGTCGCAATGGGCGCTTTGAGGCGCACTTACGCATCGTCGCGAGGAGCTCTTAAATTTATGCTCGAGTGACACAGGATGACTGGGCAGTGACGTGGCTACGATATGGCCACGGTGGCGGATGAGTGGGCAGTGACAAGGCAGAATTATATCAACCATTGGATCGGATATAAATCGAAGGGGTGTGATGAATCGCGAAAAGTTGCGATTAGAGAACCGTTAGATGGATTGTGAAAAGACGCGATCCAAGCCATTGGTGAAACGGTGCAATCAGGAGCGTCTGATCTAGGAATGCGATTGGTTCAATCTAAGGGTTGCAATGGACACGATCTAGACCATTGGATGTAGATCCAATGGCTACAGATCAATTCATTCATAAGAGTTGTGACTATTCACCAAAAGCCTCATGTCCCTTCAAACTCTATAAATAGAACCCCCAAAGTCTGAAACTATACACCAAGAAATCCTAGCATTTCGAATTTCTCTCATTCCATACTGTCTCTACATTCTGAGTCCAAGCATCTGAAAGTAGCATTTCGAATTTCTCTCATTCCATACTGTCTCTACATTCTGAGTCCAAGCATCTCAAAGTTCGCTGTTCTCGTAATTTGGTGTGCTCCTATTACGAGAAGTTCGTCGTTGTATCTTGAGAAAAGATTGTCACACACCGTAAGCACCTGGACGAGGCAATATCGTTTTAAAGATATAGTGTCCAACACTATCCTCGACGATCCTGATTCTGCATTTGAATAAAAAGATCCTACAACAATAAAATCTAATTTGACAAATCATAATTTATTTATAAACTAATTATATAAGATATAAAAGAGTAAACTCATTATCAATTAACCAAAATAACAGATCAACTTACATGGACACAATACATCATTGAACATTCCAAAATGCTGGTTATTAAATACCAAATAAAATACACCACTATAAAAGTTACCAAATATTTCACAAGACAACAAAAATTCTAGATAACAACATATATGTATATATTAATTCAAAATGTTAAGCATGTTATGTTATTATACAGAAAACATATCTATATGATTTTGTTTTTTTAATATATAATTGGCTGAATAATTTTGAATGTAAATGTTAAATCAAACGAGTATATTATAAATACTTATGACTATGATTTGGAATGCCAGAATGACAGGTTTAATGATTAAATCCTATTTTGGTGGTATGATCTCCAAATACGAAAACCATTTCCATAGTTTTTTATGCGTGTAGTGAATTCATTATTTCTTCTTTCTTGATGCTGTTCTGTTCTGTACTCCGTTGTCTGTTCTGTACTACACTACTACGTAAATGTTACTCCGTGCATATTTTATTTCCAAATACAAACTGGGAAAAATGCTCCAGAAATCCCACTTTAAAAATCCATGGTGCGGTGTTATGTCTTCCTTTCTCTCCTTTGCATCCTGTTCCTCTCTGCCGCAGCACACGGCGGAGATGCTGACTCCGATTCCGACTCTGTCTCGCCGTCGGAGAAGCGCAATCTCAGGGCCCGATCCCTGATACTGGTGAAGATATGGTGCTTGATACTGGTGTTTGTGGGGACTTTTGCTGGGGGTATGTCCCCCTATTTCATGAAGTGGAACGAGGGTTTCTTGGTAATTGGGACGCAGTTTGCGGGTGGGGTCTTTCTGGGAACAGCTCTGATGCATTTCTTGAGTGATTCTAATTCCACTTTTGAAGATTTGACAAGTAAAGAGTATCCCTTCGCGTTTATGCTGGCCAGTACTGGATATTTGCTTACTATGGCGGCCGATTCCGTTGTTTCCTATGTCTATGGAAAGTGTGATACTGCTAATTCTGCTCATGTCGATGTTGAGCTTCAAGGTTTGTACTTTTCACTATTCTTCTGCATTAACCTCCTTCAAAAACAATAATAAAAGTGGACATAGTTCATGGGAGTTTTGTTGCCATTGCTTCGTCAATTGCATCGATTCATTACAACATTCTCTTTATTATTATGTGTCATAGTTTTTTTAACTTTTTTAATCAAGATTTTCCATATTCCGCCTTTCTTTGTGACAGCAATTTCTCCAGATGACAAAGGCTCGAATTCACACTTACAGGTCAAATATGTGTCACAAAACAGTGTCTTTTCCCATCCATTTATGGGCTGGAGAGGCGTTTTTGAATGAGACTGATCAATTTTGTGTGTGTGTTTTATCAGAGCCATGGCACAAAAGCTTCGCTTCCGAGCGCCACGTCCCTTGGTGACAGTATCTTGTTGATTGCTGCACTTTGTTTCCATTCTGTGTTTGAGGGCATTGCAATTGGAGTGGCGGAAACCGAGGGGGACGCTTGGCGAGCTCTGTGGACCGTCTGCTTACACAAGATATTTGCTGCTATTGCTATGGGGATAGCTCTTCTCAAAATGATTCCAGATCGTCCTCTCTTGTCATGTGCAGCTTATGCCTTTGCGTTCGCCATTTCATCGCCAGTTGGTGTCGCTATCGGCATTATAATTGACGCCACAACACAGGGTTCTGTGGCCGATTGGATATATGCTATATCAATGGGTCTAGCCTGTGGTGTTTTTGTCTATGTCGCCATTAATCATCTACTTTCCAAAGGCTACAATCCTCAGAAGTTGGTTTCGGTCAACACACCATTCTTCAAGTTTCTTGCCGTTTTGTTCGGCGTTGCTGTAATTGCAGTTGTCATGATATGGGATACCTAGCTCGCTGCGAAAGAGTGTGTGTAACATAACCCGAGTATCTTCTTATTGTCACTGGTTATAAGTTATACTATTCATCATGGAATCTTAGGTTTGAACTTTCTGAGTCGAAACAAAGAGGTAAGAGATCCGATATGGAGCCGTGAGTGTGTTTCAGTTGTAAAATTTGTCTTTTAAAACAATATCTATACTCAACGAACAACATGACAATTCTTCTTGTATCATAAACGTATTGCATTTTCCACAATAGAGAACCTCATCTATCAATACATCTTCTGATTATGGAACAGATCCAGATGCTTTGAATAAGATCATAGACATTTCTTCACCCAAGCATTTCTTTGATGTGAATAGTATTCACCTTCTGTAAATGTTTTTCAAAGTAACATATGTTCCTGTAGTTGCTTGTATGCTTGTGAAACTATAGTCTTAGCCACTGCTCGCCCTTTATAAATGTAGTATCGAGAAAGGGTTTTGCTTCCGGATACTCGAGGGCTTTCGACCATGGTACTCTGCCTCTTCTATCTGCTCCCCTGCCTCCGCACTTGTATTCTCCAAATGAAACGGTGCTGCCACATGAAATATGCATTGGTACATTAGTCACTAAGAAGGATTTTCTCATAATTAGTTTCTTGTTGAGAAAAATTAATTGCTCATATTTCAAGGAGTCACATACTTTTCTCTTGACGGAGTTCTCCAATTTTCCCATCCTCCTTGCCTTATGTTAATGTCAAATTCACAGAATGAATATATGATTCGTGAGTAGTTTCCCCATGCTCTGCCTAAATAAATCGATCCAGTTCCATTGACTGTGCAATTGGTGAAAGAAAATCCGGTATCCTCATCAGGGAAGTTCCTGTGCTGGGCAGCTATGGCGAACGCATCTCCCACGACATGAATTCTGCTCTCCTGTGAAAAATAGCTTACTTTCTTCTTTCGTTGCCCTTAGAACTCACAACATCCTGAAAATGTTTGGAATACAAGTACCTGATAGAGGGATTTTGCATTGCCAAAAATGAAATCTATGGATCCTTGGATGAAACACTAGGTAAAAGTAGTGTGTTCCAGTTTCATCTAAAAGTGTATCCTGTGATCCCAGAAAACGAACTTTGTAAAACATGGCTTTATCACCTGATATCCTCAATGCCACAGCTTGGTTACCACCGGCTCCACCTCCCTTGGCGACAACTGTATTCTGCGACAGAGAGTAACTTTGGGTCAAGAAATGAAATCTTATGGCTGTAGGACTTGATACAAGGAATATAGAGAATTGTTTTGCCTCAAAGGTGACCCCAGATGCACAAAAGTAGTCTGATTCTACTGTCACAGAGGCTGAATTCCATGTTCCAAGAAAAAAGCCATTCTTGTCCCTGTCTGAAGCTCTGTCTTTCCAGGTTATAACGGTCTCAGAAACTTGATCTTGCTTGCCGATAAAGGAAATGTATGGCTTAGACGCTGGAATCTTCACCTTTTCTCTGCATCAGATTTCAGAAATGCATTAAAAGTATGACAAGTAATTAAGAACAACAAACAGCAAACTATATCAAGAGCAAAAAGCAACTATCACACGGAAGGGGCAGGGCCAACTGGGTAAATTAATATAAAAATGGATGAAACTGATATAATTTGCCAAAACATATACACAATTTGAATAATATTTTAAGGGCCATCGCATCCCCTTCGCTAAAATCGCCCACCAAACGATATAGATTTGTTTTGTAAAACAAGAATCTGATAAGCAACTGAAAAAAAATGTCACCATACGTCATGGGGTGAATAAAAAAGCGATCTTTGGAGTTTAAAGGAATGAGGCAAAGTGTATGAAAAGTTACAAAATGACAACTTTTCGTTTGAATATAAACTCGAACATTTTTAGAATTAAACGTTAACATGAAAGGTTACGAAACTCGAAGAAAAATTTTGAAGGAGGAGAATTAACTGTTTAAGAGCCCTGTAACCGTACCAACACATGCAACATCCCCACTTGTTTTTCAGTTGCAACAAGCAGAGAAGACCCACTTACGAGTCCATGCATGCACAGAATCTAATACAGATCATAATAATTTAATTAATTTAAAACCTGTAAATTCCTGGAAGAATATATATTTTGACTCTCTCTGCATTATTTTCTGGTACCATATCAACTGCACCCTGCACTGTTATAGAATCCCCACCTCCATGTTTATCGACCAACAATACCTTGGTTTGGTTGCCTTCTTCTCTGAAATCCAAACTGTACCCAGATACAATCAAATCGTCCCACGTAATATAATCTCGCATACTGTTGTCATTTAGCGAAAGCCCAACTTTCCTTTTATCCCACAGCACCAAAAGAGCGAAAAACCAGACACTGAAACTAGCAAAACCCATTTGAAAAAAAAAGTTAAAAACTAATTCAGTGAAGAATCCGCGGGGGGTGTTGGCTAGCTTGCAGTGAGGAAGAACTGAAGACAATAAATACAGGAGCGGGACAGGCCGGGAGCTATATGTATATATATCATGCTAATTCACTCCATTAAATCGCATGTAAAGAAAACTTTGTTAAACACTTACAGGGCACAAATATGCTTGAATCTTATTTTAATGGAGGTTTGTTTTTAACGGGATTAATGTAAAAGAATTAAGTCACGAAATCTATGCTCAAGGAGGGAATTGAAAGAGAAAAAGAAGGATGGTTGAGTAGTGGTTGTGACCCTCAAAGGAGTCGTAACTATTAGCATTATCTATATATATAACCTTTGGGAAACCGACGTCTTTTAAATAAGAAAACCAAACTCTGAGACTTGAATGAATTCATCATATGGAAAATATGTATTTGAAAATATAGTGTTTATTTGAGGCTTCACTATTCTGGTGCGAGTTGTAAGTATGTTTAATAAAACAGAAAGGGTCCCAAATCGTAGGGTTATAAGTAGCATGATGGTGTTATGGATGATAATTAGGAAACTATAAGAGTATCTGTGCTAAAAATAGATATGAATAATATATACCGATGATTAATATAATGTTTAACTTACATGATTATTATGTATACTCTTTATGATATATTTAATGACTTTGCAAAGTCTAAATCAACTATAATTGTCAGATGGTTAAATTGCAAAATTAATTTAATAGATACTTGTCGTATATCAATCACATTGTGACAAAGATATCAAATATAATGTACATATAGCCTCATCCTTGAAACATTTATTCAAAGGCACCGAAGGGTAAATTAATTTTGAGCTCGTGCTCGTTGAACATATGTCTTAAGTGCATTAAAGAGTAACTTAAAATTTGAACTTCTGCTCTATACCAGATCAAATTCTAATTAAAGTTTACTCTATAATAAGTCATCTTTGTCTTATCATCTAAAAACAATAGTTTTTGCCCGCTTTCAGACACACACGAGTTGGTAAGACTTGAGGTGATGTGAAAGTATATTCTCCGGTTTCATTAGTTCGATTATCGTATGGAGGATATTCCTCACTGAATTATTGTGGGGTATGCTCTAAAAGTTAGTATGTTATATAAGTCATCTTCCCCGAATCCCTACCTACTCATACATATCCCTCGATTTAAAATTTATATGATCAAGGTGTCTCTGAGCCGGGGTTAGCCTATTAATATGTTTATCTTTTAAAAAAGAAAAAATAAATAAAAAAACATTGGTTTTTGAAACCTATCCTTGAATCTTCGGGCTCATGGAACGCACATTCTTATAACATATAATTGCATAGATTCTTTCTGTTGATTGTAAACCAATTGTCTTTTATTTGTCTAAAAGAAAAGAGTGGCTATGCGTAGTTACTTCATTTGACTATCATTAACCAAAAGAAACTAATAATAATAATAATGAATTGTTCACTATTATCAGTCATTTAAGAACTAATTTAGTCATTTAATGAATGTCGAAATTTATTCTTAATATTCGAAGATATTTAACAATTTAAGTGCACGAATAAGTTGATCATTTAAAATTTTAATATCTACTTCCTACAATCCCATTATCTCAACTACTATGTAAATATTAATATGAACAAAAGTATTCCAAACCCTCATAAAATTTAAAATTTAAAATTTATATTTATCAAAATATAATTTTATTCTAAAATATTTACATTATGAACATGCTTCGGGTATCAAAAATAATAAAATTATAGTAAATAACAATAATCATAATAACTAGTAGTAATAAAAGGAAGGGGTGTATATGTCAATGTCTCACGTAAGGCAAGTTGTTGGAGGAGTAGAGAGCGTAGAGTCGAGGAGTAGTCTGCGAAGCTGGAGCAAATAAGAACGAGGAAATCTGAAGTGCTCTCCGACGAATAATGACGATGACGAACACGATGAGCAGCTCATCAGCTACACAAGATTTCAGCTTCTACAATCTCGTATTTATTGGATTAATCTAATAAACCACAGATAATTGCATCCTTTTCATTTTCTAACTGATTTCATGGGCGCAGCTGCAGCTGCTGCTACGGCTGCGGCTGCCGCCGTAGCCGTGCCTGAAACCATACTCTTCAATCGCCCCAATTTATTCGCTTCTTATAGTCCCTCGTTTAGTGTTCTTCGCAACACGTGGAAACTTACCCCGAAGTTCCTATCAAAAAGGGTCCATTGCAGCGCATTGTGTACTCCGCCGTGTGCATCTCAAGCTTTCCTTCTCAATTCTTTTGGAAAAGCCCCCCTGTATTCACGTACGAATAAACCCTGTTTCTGTAGGAAAGATGAGATTGGTGATGTGGGGAATGTCGAAAATTTCGGAGAAGTTTTGGCCAGAAAGTGGCTGTTGATTGTTGCTGTGGCGACTGGGGTATTCGTGATACTGGTTTTCCGGAGGGCGCTGCCGTTTCCGGGGATCATTAATGTGGGATATGGGGTCTGGGAGCGGACTTTATCGGCCCTGAGGAGCTCATGGCCAACGATTTTGCAGGTTCTGACGCTTATCAAAGAGCAGGGTTTGGTACTTGCCGTGCTTTTAGGGCTCTCCGCATTTTTCTCCATGGCCGAGACATCCATTACCACTCTTTGGCCTTGGAAGGTAGTGATCAAGTGTTGTTGGGATTGCACTGATGTACTATAGCTCGACATCCTGGACTGGGTTCAAATCAAACTCCTTTCTTGTTATTTGAAACGCATGCTTTGGCAGTATCTAATTAAATACTACATCCACAGTGAGCTTCAAATACTAACCTCTGGCTCAAATTGTTTAGCAGTGTGCAAAATCTTGATATTGTAGTAATGGACTGTTTGTCTTGTAAACATATTAGATTGTGGTTTAACGATTTGAAGTAGTTTCTACCAGAGTTTAACCCTCAACTGTGTTTGCATAATTATCATATATATCGCTGTTTTTGTGGTTGTGGGATAATTTCTCAATGTAGAGAAGATCAAATTTAATTTTCAGTTGGTTGCTCTTTTCTTCTCGACAAAAAAAAAACTACTACCTGACAAAGTTACGTCACGATTGTTAGGTGCGGGAACTGGCAGAGAAAGAGCCCGAAAATGGTGTCTTTAAAATGCTAAGGAATGATGTTACTCGCTTCCTGACTACCATCCTTATAGGAACGACGTAATGCTCCTCCTATATTTTCGCCTCTTATTCTTCATTTGGATTTCAACATGTTTTCTAAGTTGAGATGCTGAATTTTGCCAGAGTCGTAAATATTGGTGCTACAGCGTTAGTTACTGAAGCTGCGACTGCAGTATTTGGAGAAGCTGGTGTCAGCGCAGCTACCGGAGTTATGACGGTATGAGTTATTACATTGTTTCACATCAGTAGGAATAATGTCTCTCTCCGACCTCATCAACAATAATCTTTAAATATTGATGGATGGAATCTTTTATTTTCTCAGAGATGCTATCTAGTGGAGTTAAGCTGAATATTGCACGTGTACTTGTGGCTCTCGCAACTCTTGATCAATTTTTTTGCACCATTCGTTCCATTTAGTTTCATCCCTGAATTGCATTTTGATGTCCAAACAGCTGCAAAATCTTGAGAAAACTAGCTTTTAGTTGGATACCCTCAGAATTCTAAGATCAAATCATATCAAAGCATTCTTATTTAGTTGCGCCGTTATTATCTTATAGAAGTAAGAGAAGTGAAAATACATTTCTAATTATGTCAATGTTGTCACCAACCCTCATGCAAATTGAAGGTGTTCTGCTATATTTAAACAAATTTGAGAACCCACGTTGAATCCTGGGATTCCATGTTTTTTAAGATCTGTTACATGCAATCATAAGTTAAATTATATTCCTCCAGTTTCACGTGGTTTAATGTTTCTCTTGACAGTTCACTTAGTTGTTTGCTAACAACCCTGTAGTTTGTGATAACACTAGGTTGCAATTCTGCTCCTTACTGAGATTACTCCAAAAAGTATAGCAGTTCACAATGCCACTGAGGTTGTGAAATTTGTGGTAAGTTTCGAGCTTGTAATTGCTCGATTTTTATTATAGCACTTGACAAATTACAGAGGTGGTTTTAAATCTCTGATGCACTCTTCCTAAAGAATACAAATTAAAGAAAATTGTGACATTTATAGTTGTGTGTGCCTCGTGTATTTTTGATGCAGTGTGATTGTGATGTCTTTAGGTAAGACCAGTGGCATGGCTTTCTCTTGTATTGTATCCTGTGGGAAGAGTTGTTACATATTTGTCGATGGGAATGCTAAAACTTCTAGGTTTGAAAGGCAGAAGGTGAGGTATATCTCAATTATTATTTCTCTTGATGCCATTCATTGTTTGGCCATTAATATGATCTCTTATGTGATATGTGGGAATAGTGTTTCAGAGGGCAAATGCTGATCAAATTCTGAAATGTGAGATTTTTAAAGAAATGCAATATGATGTAGATGATTAAGGAAAATAGAGATATCACTTGGAAAGCTCATTTTTCCTGGAAACCTCAGTTTGAAATGGTCGGGCCAGAGCAGGTTTTAGAATATTGTTTGTTTGAGGATAATCATAAATTCCAATAATGCTGAGTAATTTTACGGGCACCTATCTGTTACAGAAGATAACCTCTAGCCAGTATCCATTGCAAATGCTACTACTCAACCTGATCTGTATTTGCTTTCACATGTCACCTGATCTTCGGACCTTACATTTTTCTGACCACCCCATAAGTTTGCTCTTAATCTGGTCATTTTGATGTGTTAGTGAGCCCTATGTAACTGAAGATGAACTAAAATTGATGTTGCGTGGAGCAGAATTGAGTGGAGCAATCGAGGAGGAAGAACAGGTCAACTTTGTTTCACTTATCAGTATCCTATTCAACTTGTGCACATGTTGGAGCCTAATATTAGGTTGATCTATGACAGGATATGATTGAAAATGTGTTAGAAATAAAAGATACTCATGTTAGAGAGGTAATGACACCTCTTGTTGATGTTGTTGCCATAGATGCCAGTGCAACACTGGTTGATTTTCATATTTCATGGGTTGATCATCAATATTCCAGGTATGGTTTGCTTTTTTTGGCCTCTGTATTATGCTCAGTTCAAGAGGCTTACATAATGCTTGTAGGGTGCCCGTCTTTAAGGAGCGGATTGACAATATTGTTGGTATTGCATATGCAATGGATCTTCTGGATTACGTCCAAAAGGTTAACTCATTTCAGATACTTATGTTATTATCCAGAATGTTGTCTTTCGTTTTTTCTGCCCATGCACAAAATATTCCCATGGCACTCAGATTATATTCTTCTGCTCTTGAAGGGAGAACTACTTGAAAATTCTGCTGTTGGAGACCTGGCACATAAACCGGCATATTTTGTTCCTGGTAATTTCAAGTTTTAAATTATAACATCATGTATGGAAAACTTATTTAGATGTTGAGATTCAATGTTGGAGCAGAAATTTGGTTTCCTACATGTTATCTTAGTGTGTGTGAGAGATAATGTGCGGGTTTGTGTGTGTTTATTTCAAAAAAGTAAGTTTAGTTTGATGCTGTATAATGTGGACTTCGATGAGCTGCTTCATATTCTGCAAGATGTTGAACAGGTCCTTCTACATCAAGCAGTGAAGATTTGTATCTAACGCGTGCCAAAATTTTGAAGCGCAACCCCTATTCAAATTTTAGTTTCTCCAATCACAACATTGCTCATCCCAAGAGGATGCACGTCACATCTCATTTTGTTTATTTCTTGTTCTGATCTGTGGTTTTATAGTGGGCCTTTAGTTATCTACCTTAATGTGTGTTTTTTTTAAGAAGTAACCTCCCTATCAATAAATGGGAGGACGTTACTTTTTAAAAATAAACACACACTAAGGTCTTTGACTAGAAAATCCTTGTTTTATAGCTAGAATTTACTTGAACAGATTGAATATCTTTAAATTCTGACCACAATTGCAGATTCAATGTCCGTATGGAATCTGCTAAGAGAGTTCCGAATCAGGAAGGTACACATGGCTGTGGTTCTAAACGAATATGGTGGAACAGTTGGAGTAAGATATTCCTCACCTTTGTAAATATATTTACACCACCTTGAGATGGATATCTGCTGGTCCATATACTGGACCAAACAAGTTTTGCTTGTGTATTTAATTATACTTTCTTTTATGCTGCAACAGATAGTGACCCTTGAAGACGTGGTGGAAGAAATTGTTGGTGAAATTTTTGACGAAAATGATTCAAAAGTAAGATCATTTGATGATAGCACTGTGTTTTACTGTCTCAATTGCTGATTAAAGATGCATGTCCTGCCTCATGGATAAAAAGTTTCACTGTCTGCCTCATGCATAAAAATTTCAAAAGTAAGATCATTTGATGATAGCACTGTTTTTTTTTTGGGATGCGTACATGCTTTGATGTAGAACTGTTCCGAATCCATTTGATTACATGTCAATGCTTATTGCATTGTATGCGCAACCAAGTCTCGTTGTTTAACTGAAGGGGGTTTCCGATGACCTGCTAGCATGAAATTTGTCTACTTTTCTGGTGGTGTTGCACTATCCTTTGCATCTATTGTACTTGCAATACAAGTACCATTGGCATTAGCAGAGGAGCATTGGATATAACTAATTTCTGACTCTGCTTTTATTGTAATATACTGTATGGCAGGAAGAAATCCAGAAAAAGACTGGTTATATAGTCATGCGTGCCGATGGTGTATATGATGTGGATGCTAATACTACCATAGGGCAGCTATCTGAAGACCTCAACATCAAAATGCCGGAGGTATTTTTCATTTTCCCTCGGCTTACAACTTGCAGTGTGTGGTTCAAATTTATGGATTTAAGGTTTCAGTTGCCGAGTTCATTGATACTTGCTGACATTCTTGTTTTTGCATGTTCAGGGTCATCAGTATGAAACTGTGTCAGGCTTTGTATGCGAAGCGTTTGGGTACATCCCGAGGACAGGTGAGACCATAAAAGTAATCTTGGAAAGGGCAAATCGAGAAGAACATGGTGAATATGACGCAACAGAATCTGATCGACAAGATGAAGACCAGAAGAGTCAGATTTTTAAGCTTGAGGTTTGTTTTTCTGGTCTTGTAAGCTAAGAATCAAAACATGGAGCTCGAATGTGGCAACTGTTTGTAACCAATCATAGATGTTATCATCAACACAGATATTAGCAGGAGATGCCAGAAAGGTTAGTGCAGTTCGATTCGAACGGAAAACCCATGATGATTCGAAAACCCGTGATGATTCGTCTTTACATAGAAAAGAGTTTACGCGTTTGGTTCCCAAAATCAAGAGGAGGAAATGGAACAGCAGCGATGATGAGTTAGATAGGACAGAGACTGATGAGGTCCCATTTGAACGAATAGGTGATTATATGAACTCGTCTGATGATCATGTAAAGGGGGACAGTTTTGATGAAGCAAGAAAATAGTAATATTGCATCTACCATTCTTTCCATAGGACATGAATGAAATAAATTTTCTCAATCTACTACATATTTCCTTTGCATGTTTTTTTCTAATTATGATGGAAAATTTTTACAATTTTAGTCATTTTCGGCACGACTCTGATATTACTTCAAATGTCACCATACACTTCCTATCCAAAATTCTAAAACTAAAGCTGGACTATAAAAAACGAGGTTTTCTGTTTACTATGAAAAACACTTGGTTTTAGAGAATTGATACTATGAACATCTGTGTGGACATCTGATGATGTGACAACATCAGGAAATGTCATATCATCATGTGATTACAGTAGATGTCCACAATATCAATTTTCCTTAACTTCCTCGAAAACAGGTTCAAGATTTATGATTACACATGTGGTTGACCTGTAACTAAGTTTACCCATTTTGGATTTTGGTAACAGGTTCAACTATTTTGGAAACAGGTTCAAGATTTATGATTACACATGCTGTTGGCCTGTAACTAAGTTTACCTATACACATATAAACAATATTCTTAATCAACACTTTCAAAATGGTTCTTTTTCTACCTTTTGAGCCTAAGTTGCTAAGCTACTCAACACTTGGACTAAAGTAATTATAGAAAAAAAAATAAGTGATAGGGCAAGATCATTTTGACTACTTTCATTAACAAAACCCAAAATAGGAAAGTTTAGACGATGAATTTGTCCATTTTCTTAATTTATATAATGTCATGTAATGTGATTTCCTACCAAAACAATGGAATTTAAATTGGAAACTCCATAGTTCCCGGTAACTATGAAATTTATGCGTTTGCACGGGATAATATGATGAGACTTTTGTAGGAGCTCCTCTCGATGACTCAAATGTTGACTCAAAGTGGTCATAAATATCATAATAAAAATTAGTCTATGAGTTCATAGTAGCAGTAGATGTAAATGTGAGTGTAAAATAAAGGCAAGAGGATGTTGTGGATCATTTATTTATTTTTTGAAACGGGTAGTGGGAAATTTATTACTCTATTCTCGGTAGAAAAAATAAGGGAATCCTAACAATCAAGAAAGGAACATCGAGTCATCGGCCATGTGTTTCACGCATTTTCATCCGCTGGATGGACATTGGCTGGCAATCATATCATCCTTTGTTAAAGGGGCCATTACAATGTAAAATTATATATATATATATATATAAATCCGATATCCTACATATCTAACTTCTCCATCCCCTTCCCCCAACTACCACGTGGCATCATGCGGTTGGTCGAAATTTAAAAAAATTGTTGAAGTTAAAATGTTGGTCTGACAATTACATGTCAACTCGATATTTCAAATGTGGACATGCCTTGAAAGGTCGTCGCCAACTTCTTGATTTGCATCATATGACTAATTTCATATTTCTTACGAAGGCTAATATGAAGGCATTGATTCAGTAAATGAACATCGGAATTGGTTGGTAGCTTCTATTTATGGGTTGGACCAAACCGAGAGTGGAGTATTATTTATATTTATTATTTAATGGGGGTTAAAATTTTAAGTGAAAAGAAAAGAAAAGAGGAACAATTATCTAGTGACAGTTGGAGATTTTGACAAGTTCTAATTGGTGCGTGTTTTTAGCTGGCAATTACATCAGGATGATACATGCTTGTATTATTAGGTTTATCATATGGATTTTAAACAAGACGGGATCTCCTAAAATTAATATATTCACATGGTCAATTAAATAAAACAATTAATAATCACAATTATTAATAGGTTTAATGTTTAGTTCAAATTTTCTCTTGTCAAAATTGCAGTTAATAATATGTACTAATTTTTAATGGGCTGGCACTGAGCAAGTAGTAAGCTTGCACTATAAGTGACATTTAAAAATGGATTATACTATTTGTTTCCTGTCTCCCCTTTTTATCTCCTCCAAGTATTTGTAAGCTTTTCATATCGGGATGGATATGCGACATTTTATCATTGATACACACCAAAAATAAGCAACATTTATCTCCGGTATATTTTAGTGGTCCATATACAATTGGACAAAGATAGGTACCATTAAAATTTATTTATGGATTTTCATTATTAAAAAAATTAACCTGAAACCTATTTAGGACCTTAGTGTAATATGAGTTATAAGTCAGCCTCTGTTAATATTATTTACAACATTTAAAGGGGTTTAGTTGAATGTTCATGTATGTTCGCCATAGAAATCCTTTTGTTATTAAAAGTCATAATCCCATTGAAGACAATAAATTGTTCCATAGGGGCACTTCCATAAATTAATTATCCGATAAGCTAAAGAAAATATTTTGATGGAATTAAACTTTAAAAAATAGATGCCAGATATAGAAATTAGCATTCGCTAGTGGTTCCATTTTCTTATATCTGTGCTTTTTTGAAAAACTTAACCCGGCCATTTATTACATTTAATTCTCATT
Organism: Dorcoceras hygrometricum; assembly: GCA_001598015.1. Lineage (NCBI taxonomy): Eukaryota > Viridiplantae > Streptophyta > Magnoliopsida > Lamiales > Gesneriaceae > Dorcoceras > Dorcoceras hygrometricum. Next base: position 668,754 of record KQ988202.1, read on the forward strand.
TAATTTAACATCAAATACAGTACAAATAGTTTAATTACTCACATTTGCTTCAAGTTTTTAAACCAATTTGTCAGCCCCAATATCATCTATGATTTAAAAAAATTTGATTACTTTCACAGGTTAAAACTGACTGCGCACTTTAGGTTTAATTTTAATTTAAGAATTGAGAAATAAATTTATCTTAATAAATGATTTAGAATTGACCAAAAACCAAGTAAATATAGACCTTGTTATGTTTTAGCATTGTTATTGATATGTTCTAAGTTTGAATTTTTTTTTTTTTTTGATATTTCGATTACTCGAGAAACAAAGATTAGCCATTATTACTATATTTTGTGTCTTAAGGTAAATTTCCTCAGCATCTACAGTCATCCACCTAGGACTCCAAATATTCTAACACCACACCAGAGATTTTGCCTAAACTCTCTCTATTTCTCTCTCCCCTCTTAAACATTTTATAAATACAAAAATTTTACATCTCTTCTCACCTAAGCTAAGAATTCCATTTTCATTGATCTTTTGTTCACAACAAGTGGAACAACAAAGAGAAAACAAGGGAATGACCTTTGGAGAGACTGAAAAGAAAGTGAGAGGATGAACTTAGTCTCAGTTTGTTTTTCTGATATTAGATCTTGGTTTCATCTGTTCATCGACCTTTCGGTGATGTGTCCTTGAAAATGAATACATGCTAACAATACGGATTGTAGTTTTTCAGATTGTGGGTCTGTTTGATCTGAAAAGATTTTGTTTTACCAGGTAGAACAGATTCTTAATCGATGAATGGAGGATCCGATTACTTGGCAAAAGGAATCCAGTAACTCCCACTTTATATTGATTGCTTGCTGCTACTGGGTTGCCGTCTGATTTTCTTGAATTGGTATGATTCCTGAGTTTTTGTTAGCTTACTAATCAGATTTCGATCTGTCGGATTTGTCTTTTGATGATTGCTAGCTAGGAAATTTTAAAGCTTTCGTGTTTATGCAGCAATAATCTGTAATCTACATGATTCAGCTTATGTTTTAGTAGTTGAATTAGTCATCTCATTGTTTAGTTGATTCAGCCAATTCACAGACGCTTTAGAGTCCTCACTGATTATATCAATGTTTATCTTGCTCTCTTTCAAAACTTTTGTTTTGGTTTGATGGATTACCGTTTAAAGTAAAGATGATAAGATTTGAAATCGCAGAAAAGATGGAGATGGATCAAGGTAAGCTCTTTGTTGGTGGGATTTCTTGGGACACCAACGAGGATCGCCTTAAAGAATATTTTGGAGCTTTTGGAGAGGTGGTGGAGGCAGTCATTATGAGGGATCGTTCTACTGGACGTGCACGTGGCTTTGGTTTTGTAGTGTTTGCGAATCCAATGGTTGCTGAAAGAGTAGTCAAGGAGAAGCATATGATTGATGGACGGACCGTAAGTTAATTAGATATGTCTTGTGGGATCACAATGCACTCAACGCTGCATTTGTGCCGTCAGTGATACTATTCTTGATGGCGTTGCTGTCTGAGTAAAATCCCTTGATTTCAAATTTACTCTATCTTAATAATGTGGAGATTAAGTTGGCATCCTCTGTCTTTGTAGCTGCTAATGGATATTTTCTGAGATCAATGATTCTAATGACGATAAAATGCACCATTGTCACATGTTTCTTGTATGGTGTAGGTGGAAGCCAAGAAAGCTGTTCCAAGAGACGATCAATACCTGATAACTCGAAACCTTGGCAGCAGCATTCAGGGATCTCCTGGACCTGGACGAACAAAAAAGATTTTCGTAGGAGGATTAGCATCTTCTGTTAATGAGAGCGACTTCAAAAATTACTTCAGTCACTTTGGTAATATAACAGATGTAGTAGTGATGTATGACCACATCACTCAAAGACCGAGAGGTTTTGGATTCATAACGTATGATTCGGAAGATGCTGTGGATAGGGTGTTGCACAAAACTTTTCATGAACTTAATGGGAAGATGGTGGAGGTAAAACGAGCGGTTCCCAAAGAACTGTCTCCTGGCCCAAGCAGGAGCCCAGTTACTGGTTACAATTATGGTTTTAGTAGAACCAACAACTTACTCACCAACCATGCCCCGGGATATCATCTTGGCTCACTTGGAGCATATGGAATTAGGATGGATGGTAGATTCAGTCCATTAGCTAGTGCTCGTGCAGGTTTCTCAAATTTAGGTTCTCCCACGTATGGAATTAGTTTAGGCCTCGAGCAAGGTTTGAATGCTGGCCTTGCAGGTGCCAGTTCCAATTCAAGCAACGACATAGGTTATGGTCGTGCTGTGAATCCCTATTTCAACAATAACCAGGGCAGATATAACACTCCTATTGGTTATAACACAAACAACAGCCGTAGTGACTCATTTTTGCACTCGTTACCAATAAACACATGGGGAAATGCTGGACTTGATACATCTCCGAATAATGCTAATTCTGTTCCATACTCTGGTTTTGAGACCAGCGAATTTGGAGTCTTTGGAAATAGTAGAGAAAATTGGGGTGGTTCTCCTATTGCTACCTTGACTGGTGGAAGCTCCTCAGGATATAGAGGTGGAGAAGATAGTAATGCACTTGGAGCAGTAGGACTTGGAAGGAACCGTGGAATGGGAGCGGCGACTACGTCTTTGTTTGCTGGATCAGGTGGAGGCTTTGAGGGATCTTTTCGGGACATTTACCAAAGTGGATCTATGTATGGTGATTCAACTTGGCAAACCGCATCCCCCGAGCTGAATAGCTCGGATTCTTTTGGTTATGGGCTTGGACATTCTGAAGAGGACATTGCTAAAGTTTCTGATTACAGGGTTGGCTACAACATCCCAACTAGCCGATCCAGTAGAGGTAATACTTTCCCGTTCTTGTACAAAATTCAAAATATTTATATTTCACCAGACCAGAGACCGAGACATGTTAGCTATATTGTAGGTTAAAGGCTGGAGTTGGATGATTGAGATGAATGTCTTGTTGATGCAAATGTTTTTCTAGATGTTAAACCAGCTACTCAACTCGTGTAATGAATCTTTTCTTTTCTTTTCGTTATTTCTTTTTGTTCTTTTACTAAAGGCGGAATAACTATTAAATTATTTCATTTACAAACTATCATTAAAGTTGAAAGCATTTTTAGTAGCTTGCATGGACAAATATCTTGGAAATGTAAACAAAAGATACTTCATAATCCAACTTTTTTCTCATTACTAATTTTCAGGAATTGCTGCGTAGGAAGTTTCGGTTTTCTGAGGATAATGTAGGTGAGGAATCCTTTGCAGACACACATGGATCGTGCGACCTTGTGTGTATCCTTCATGGACAAATGCGTCTGACTTTTTGTGCTTTATATTTTCTTGCAGAGGCTAGGGGTCTGAAATGGAAGCATACGTTTCTCGTGGGAAAAGGTTTGAGGCTTTATTTTTCCTCATTTTGCAAAAGTGAAGCAGATTGAGGGATGTATTCTTGAAGACGATTCCCGCTTTGTTTTTTCGATGCGATTCTTCAAAAGAAGAGAGTGCCGTTGAAAAAATAGAGTTAGCACTTTGGTTTTTTTTTTTTACCATTTGCTGGATAAGTTTTTATCTCCTTCTTGTCTGAGACTCATGATTTTTCTCAGGTTTTATTGTGAGGTTATGTTTGCTTTCTTAGCATGAAACACAAAAAGAGCAACCTAATTACTCGGTTTCTCTTTGAGATTCCCAAAAGGAAAACATTCAATATGATACATTCATTTAGTAGAGGTTATGTATCTGTGGAGTAATGTAAGAGTTTGGCCTTCTTTGCTTTCATCTATTACGCTGTTACATCTTTTTTCTTTGAACATGTGTTGCCCCCTTATCGTATAAGGAGAGATGTCAAAAGGGGTCGGGCCAACTCGTCAATAGACAAGTTGGATAGACCAAAGCGTCTTTTTTGGATAGACCAATGCGCTTTTTTTATAGGTCGAGAAATTATCGATTCAACCGTTTTTTAGATAGTGTTGGATTGTTCAACCGACACGGTTTATTTTGTATATAAATCGTTCCGATGGGACGGACGGCCTGCAACATGTCATTAGGTGTCCGTCCTCCGGGTCGGGAAATTACCAATCAAAGTGACTTTCTTTACACGGGGGGGTTGGTCGGGGATATAACCCATTTTGACAAATGTTTGGTTACTATCCTCTCCATGAACCGTGAAGTCGAGTTCATTTGATATAAATGTATAATTTTCTTGACAATGGTGTGTGCCACGTTCTTACTTTGAGTTTAATGGATCCCTGCGTAAAAGGCAAACGAAGCATTATTTCTTTTTTTAGGAAAAATAAAAAAAAAGAAACCGCTAATGAGGAGACGAATAGTAGACGTGCCTTTGGACCTAAGTTGGGGACTAGAGAACATTCCAATTCCGGAAGAGGCGAATAGTAGACGTGACTTTGGACCTATGAATTTCCATTTGGAAGAGTAGGCCCGTTAGGACTATAAAAACCTGACGGGGTCCAGTTGGCCCAGCCTCCGACAGCCCACTCATAAAATTAACTAAAATAACAAAACTATAGAACACATTTCTCAATTAAAATTTAAAACAGTTTGAGTGAGTTTAACGATAAAATCGAGTTATATTTATAAATTCAAAATTATATTCTTATAATAGACAAAATACCAATGTTGCACAAACTTTTTAAAAAAGAAAAAGTACTGGAATCTTTAATACCAATCAGATAAAAAAAAAAAAAAGACAATTGATAATATCGGAGCTAAGTTTACGTGAGAGAACAAATTCTTTTCCCTTCTCCGTGTTACTAGGAATCTCTATTCTTTCAATGGTAAAGGGGGAGAAAAAGTTGCTGAAGAGCTTAGAAGTCCAAAAAGAGCCTCCTCCATTTTCATGTTGGGAATTTGGGAATCCCACTTTATAATAAAACTAGAGAATCGAGAAGCAATAAAGCTCAAACAAGATTTCCCCCTAATTGAGGAGTCTGGTTTTGTTCTCCGTCAGCAAAGTTTAAGGACAAGTAGAGAATGGATTCCAATGTATTTGACCAAATTTTCTTTGTACCAAATATATAGTCAAATTTCTAAACTTAGAATTATCATTTTACCAGTATTAAGTATTAACTACGTCTTTGATTACACCATGCAGCTATTCTGAAAATAACTCAAATAAGTATAGATTATGTTATTTGTTAACCTTTTGTTCTTACTTTATTTTGGAAAAAAAAAAACAAAATTACTTAATATAGAGATAGAGGGACTAATCATATTATGATCTATCAAACTCTTATCAATATTCATTCGATCCACCGAGAGGACGTAGTAGGATCACACTTTTGATCCACGGACCACGTCAAGAGCAAGCGATCTTAGTTTTGGAACAATCTCACAAAGATTTTGATCATTTAATTTATCCACTTAAAGAACTTAATTATTTCGATATTATCTAAGTCTGCTCTCTCAATTAAGTAGCACTTAATAGTCAGATGCCTTGATCTTTACTGTGTTTCTTTCTCCATCGATCGAACTTTAGGAATGGTCATGAAGGAAGGCGCAATGAGAAACATATGTAGGTAAAGACCTACTTTGAAATCAACCTGAATATGGATTGGTTAATTATTTTGAAAGAAACAAGAGTTTGGTGCAAATCATGTTTCAGACCCAAAAAGAAATAAATACAATACAATATATCAAAGAATTCGTGTTATTTAAGCTGAATTAAGAATACACTTGATATCTTTTGTACAAAGATACAAATATATAAACTCCACATGTTTCTTTTACAAATTGTTTGATCAACTAAAATACAAATATAACATGTTTAATTTTTTTCCGAATTGAAGATGAATTATTCTTTTTGGGAATTATTAAAATAGATTTTGATGGGAAGTATATAATTCGGTGTGTTACATATTTTTTCTTAAATGGACTATTATTCTACTTTGGAAGTTTATTAATTTTCAAAATCCTGAACTAAGAAGGCAAAATGAGCTCCAAAAAATAGTACCCACAGAGTCTCAGAAGGTCAAGTTAAGCTAGAAATGCAAGTGACATGACAGCTATTAAGTGAAGGGTGGTTAAGTGGTTATCAATGGCAAAGATAACAGAATATTATTACAAGTAACTTAACGGTACAAGGCAGATAATATCATATATAAAACAACTTTTTCACTTAATAACATTAGCCATACAACACTCAGAGCATCAGCATCAGTCTTCATTCTAAACACCTAAAGTCACTGTGTGGTCTTGAATTTTCTCAGTAAAATGCTTAGAAGAAAGCTCTGCTGCCATAAAACACCCGTGATCCGGAGTTCTTTGATGCAGGAGTACTTTTATCCGAAGATGAGTTTTCGGAGCTAGCAGGCCCGCTCTCAAAATCAACTGGAAGCTTCATTTTGGCTAGTGACTCGGTAAATTGCTGCATGCTCTTCATGTACATGTCCACGATTTGCTGCTGATCCACCTTGGGCCCTGGTTCAATATTCACAGTCACAACAGGTTCTATCAACACACCATCACGCCCTAATTCCTTTGTATCATCTTTAGGAGGTAGAGGGTTTTCCGCAATCAAAGATATTGAATCCTTCGGAGGAGGGTAAGAGGACCGACAACTCATGGGAGGAGACTCCGTCGAAGGTCCATTTGCTGATACACTGCTTGAAGGGGAATGTTGAATCTTTGGATCAGGCCTTGAACTTGCAGTGGCCTCCGACAAACTATTCCCATCCTCATGCTTCATCTCGACCACCTGACTTTCGCTGTCCGGATTCTGAGAATCCAAGGAGGTGCAGGGCATCGCAAAATACTCTTGGACCATTTTATTATTTTCGTTTGCGATCTTTGGATCAGGAAACTCAATCTTCTCTAGGTCACAAGGGCTGGAATCGACAACATCGGTCGAATCATTCACCACAGACCTTGGTGGTGCAGAAATCGGAATAACTTCCGGTGGAGCTCCATCAAAGGAGACAGATAACCGCACAAATCCTGCGGGTGAGTGAAATAGATCAGTGGAGGACAGAGAGAACTCTTTTTCGAGCTTCCCATCGTGCAGGAGAATATCAGAAACTGGAACCAAAGTGAATCCAAGCAACTGGTCTTCAAGATAATTCCTCACCCTGCTTAGCATCCATATCTCACATTTGAGGGAGGAATCAACTTTCCCAACATTGAGACAAAGTTTCTCGTTGAATACAGGATTTCTCCCACCACCATTAATGATTTTGGTGGAGACCGTATCTTCAGGATCATTAGTCAGACATAATTTAGCATAAACATCTTGCTTTTGGTAGATACATATGTTGTGGATGTCCCTAGCTTCATGTATGTAGACCTCCAAAACACCAACCTTGTCTAAATTATCCATTGCGGCTTCCTTTCCGTGAAAATTGATTTCCTTCGGGGTGAATCTGGAGTTTGCCATAGCAACGTTAGCATTTTCTTTCTCAGGCTCGGGAAAAACATAAGAACCCTTGAACGGTGACACCACTGATTGAGGAGAATCCATTGAGTATGATCCAAAATTAACCTGCAAAGCAAATTAAGTTGGATACTAAACTTGAAATATACAATAACATATATAAACCATCTGGATGCACACAATAATCCAGTAAATCAGAAGATACATATTTCAGTGTAATCCCCAACATATTCGAACGGATCGAAATCCAAAAGGATTTGTTTGCATGATAGTTTAAGGCAGTGAACAGGTTAAACAAGTAAAACCCAATTTCATAATCCAGCACCAAAATCAACTGTAAGATAAGATCTCAAGGCAAGAAGACTGCATCTAACAAAATGAAACACATCTGACAAAGGGAAAGCCGAATAAGAAAGAAAATCAGTGAGGAAAAGTAGCGAAGTTATATTTATAATTAAGAGAGAAAGTACAAGAAACATTTAGTAACAGAAATCTTGCGAAATATTCACCACATGAAACCAAACTAAAATCTGAAACCTGGATCCAAACTAAAGAGTCGTAACAATAGTTGAGCAAAACTAAAACCAAAGGTAAAGAAAATCCGAAAGACGTCTTTTACTCAATAACTTCAGTACCCATGTTCAACACCAGAATCTCAAAAATAGACAACAAAACTCACCAGCAGTACAGATCAAGATTTCACTACACACCAATAAAGTTACCAACTTTTCCTCATATCAACATCAAAATAACAAAGAGACTTGAAGAGAGACGGGACATCTCACGCAAACCCAAGAGGATATAAATATCAACTTCAAAAGAATCCATGAAACAAATCAAGAAAAGCAAAAGGCAAAAATCAACCAAAGCAGAAGAATAATTCAAAGAATTCCAAACAGTTACAATCCCAAGAAAGTCAAGTGGGGCATTAAAGCGAAACCTGATGCTAAAATCCAGACGATTACAGGCGAGTGGAGGAACAAGGTGCTCGAGACTTAGTACAGTATACAGACCGTAATCTTGGGCGAAGATTGATCTTTGGGCATCGTGCGGTGACATATAAATGGGCTTTTTGTGATACCTTTTTTCTGGGATAATAATTATTAATATTATCTGCCTTTCTGTCAGCTTTACCGTGAAATTTCATTAGTGTCACGCGATAAAGAAAGGCAATCCAATCAGAATACGTTTGAGTGCGATGCACATTACTGGGTTCGGAACATTGGAGCGTGGGAATCACGTGCCGCTCGATGTGGTTGAAAACTCGAATGTGCTCTTCGTCGTCATTGTCAGTAATTGTTCCGACATTTGCGGTTGCGTTCACACATAATTCTAGAACTTTGTTCTGCTATTTTAGCAAATCCCATTTCACTCGTTAATAAATACAGATATTCTTAAAAATCTTATCCAGAAAAAATTTTAGAGAGTAACAGAGAGAAATGAGTATAAGGGATTTCTACACAGAATCCGATATCGCAGTCATGCATGTAATGCATCAACGATTCTAATCAAAGAAAAATAAAATTACTAAAAATTTAAAGAAATTCTATAATACAACCGAAAATTAGAGAGAAAAACAAAAATAAACAAGCATAATATAATATTGTGGCCTTCTCAAGATAAATCTTGTCAATTAATCAGATATATTAGGATATGATTAATAATAAATTATATAATTATAAATAGATTGAACTATATAGAGAGTACTGTTGGATAATAGTAATATATGAAAAAATATATAATAATTTGATTGATATGACATAAATAATAATCCATCAAAACATGAGATATGATATGATTAATATAAGATTATTGATATGACACCGATAGGAACTATAACTTAGTTTCATGGTTTTGAAAATTAAGTTAATTAGTATCCATTTCAAATATAATTGGAGACTTCGCATCTACAATGGTGGATGTGTGAGTAATGTTGCATACTTGAGATTTGAGAATTTGATTTTTTTCGGAATTTTAGAAGTAATCGTCAAATATGGTCGCTGAAATATCGTTCATATATACGTGATGACTTGGTAAGGGGCTTCGATGCTCTCACTATAGTCATAAAGGCTAGAAATATATTTATATATATAATAATAATCACCTAGATTCTCTGCTTAAATTCTTACAAATACTATTTTAGCATATAAAAACAAATTCCAACCTAATTTTTACGTTCACTACATTTTATATTAATTTAAAATCAATGTACTATTTTTTCAAACTAGAATCTAGCTATCATTATTCTTGGGCCAAGTTATATGCATAATTATTAGTTCCACGAGTCGATACTCCTTTTTCAGATTTCAGCTGTGCCTACAACAATTATGCAACCTTTTAAGTTTCCCAATTGAATGGATTTCTTAATTTGTTCATCATTGCCAATGAACTTGGCTACCGAAAAAAGTTGGATATTAATGACATTTGATGGTCTAAGCCTAGGGTTGAATTGAAGTGCACCCATTACAAAATATTTATCAATTGGGCTAATATTCAATTCATAGATTACGGAGTCTAAAGTTATACCATCTGCAGAATATATGGAAATCGTAGGGATTAATTGTTGAATTGAAGAAAGTTCAGATTTGGGACAAAAATTAATTAACTCATGATCTCAGAAAAAAAAATATTAATTCGAATTTGTTAAAGTTTTACATCGTGTTGTTGATTTTCTGTGATTTAGGAAAATAAGTATAGCGTATGTTTGTTCCGATTTCACGGGTTCGATTCTCGTGTGGAGCATATTTTTCACTGAAATATTGTGGGGGTATGTTCTGAAATTAATCCGTTATATGGGTCATCTTCATCGGACCCCTACCTACTCGTGCATATTCCTCGATTTACCATCTGTATGGATAAAGACCTCTTATCTATACTGATGTTAGCTCATTAATATATTAACTTATAAATATAAAAAGAAGAGATCGACATCGCGAGTGAAAAGAATCTTCGTTTTTGACATTAATTAATGTCACAAGTAAATGGCGTTGACTTTTCAGTACACATATGTTGACTAATGTTGAAAAAGAAATGTAATAAATATCTGCTTAATTCAAAAGTAAGATTGGGGTTACCTTTGCCGTACATGGTGGCATGACTATTATCATAGCAAGATTCAAGAACCGACCGAACCCTCTCCAAGTCGACCAGTTAATTTGTTGAGAAATAAATGTAATCTTCCGCACATTACTTCCCAATCCGAAATTATTATTATTATTATTTTTTTGTGGATTATGTCAAAGGTATCGTATGGATAAATAGATGTATGATTATAAAAATACGACATATATACTATTGAAAAAGAAATAATTTATATTTGGTCTTGTAAGTTGATATAACAGTTTTGTTTTTCTTAATATAAAACATAATATCGTAATATAGTGATATAGAATAAACATAGTCTCATTAATATAGAATTAAAAATCAATGATTGAGATAAATAATCACCCCACGACTTTGGACCAAACATTTTAATTGGGTTAGATCGTTAATGTTTTCACAGCAATAAAGTTGACTATTTAGTTTCTCACAGTTTTATGTTCATCCAATTTCTAAAAATATGTGATATGTTTAAGGCCCAAAAGATTCAAGGGATGTCTGATGTGGACTCAGTGGGAGTCCATGGATTGAGGTAAAAGGAGAATTCTAGAAATATGGGCCCAATTTTTATGGGCTGAAAAACATGGAATTGTGTTCTCATTCTCAAACCAGTAGAAAGGGCTACTTTTGTCATTTCATAGCGGTTTAAACTTTCAAACCACCCTACAGGCGCAAGGCATTCTAATTTTTAACGGTCATTTACGACAACTCTAACGTCTCTCTTCTCCATTTTAACATTTGAATCAAACCAGTATTTCTTACACAGAGTAAACCCTATTTCTTCTGTTTCATTTAGATTTGTCCCTCAGCAAACAAGCTGTTTTCAGTTCAAAACGGAGAATCAACAGCTTTCTTCTTGCTAATTCTATTAATGGCGAAGTCCAATTCTGAGGTTTATGAGAGCCATAGATTCTTTGAAAGCATAACAGCATCAGCACCTTTCAAAAATTTACTTCAGAAATCGAAAATAAAGACGATGCCAGTCCGCCGCCACAAATTCAGATCTGATGGTGAAAACATTGCCCCTACTGATCCCAACATTCAGATCTGCGATCCTCCACTGTCCCCTTCAATCTCATTCTTCAAAAAACCAGAATTAAAACCCAAAGAATCCACCGCAGATGTGATCCAAGAAACCGTGTCTGAGGTTCCAGATGCACCCGTTAAGGTACTGGAAAATGAGTTTTTTTTTTCCAGTTTTGTGAAACATTTTACATTTGAATTGTAGATTTGAAATTAGTTACTGGATTTAATATAGATTTATTTTTTCAGAACTTCTATAGTGAATTTTGTAGGAATTTTGTTACTTTATCATATTTTCATGGTTTTGAATGATGTAGTATATGTTATGTCAATAGGTTGTGGTAAGGATTAGACCGGTGAATGGTCTTGGAATTGGAGATACTTCGGTCAGAAAAGTTTCAGAGGAATCAGTGACTGTTGCTGAAAGGAAGTATACGTTTGACTCGGTGTTGGACTCAAATTCAACTCAGGTATGAAGAGTTCGTGAAGAATTCTTTTTACTTCCCAAGTGGAAAGGAAACACGTAGTGTTTTAGCTTCTCGGTCATAAATCTTTTTTATTTTGTCTCATAAGACTTTCTTGGTGCTGTGCTCTGGAAAACATAAGAATCTTAGTTGAACAATTGATTGTTTTTGTGTTTGTAGGAGGATGTCTACCGATTGATTGGTGCACCTGTGGTCAGAGATGCTCTATTAGGTTACAACACAACAGTTGTGGCTTATGGAAAGGTAGCTTTTTGGCTGATTATGCTCTAAATTTTGACGCTCTTTTATAACTTTGCATTTCACAAGGCATTGTTTAATTACTGAAAATACTAGACCGGGAGTGGGAAGACATATACGATGTGGGGACCCCCAAGTGCAATGGTTGAAGGTCCATCATCAAGTGGTCTTCAGGGTATTGTGCCCCGCATCTTCAGCAATCTTTTCTCCGAGATTCAAAAGGTACGATATGTTCTCAACTAAACAAAAATTGAAAATAAGTTGGCTATGTAATTGGATTGATTGATATAATCATAATTTACTGCGTAGGAGCAAGAGAACACTGGTGGCAGGCAGACAAACTATCAATGTCGGTGCTCGTTTCTTGAGGTGATTACTCGTGGGCCGTTGGTAATTGGCTTGGTTTATATTGAAGCCCCTAATCACCTTTAGATTGTTGTTGCAGGTATATGGTGAGAAAATTGGAGATCTACTCCATCCAATTCAACGAAATCTGGAGGTAAAGTCACCACTTCTCAGGATACATGGGATTGTATAATAATGTTATTCTGCCTATAGTCCATCATTAAATTTTTATGATGGCTAAAGTGGGTCTCTACTGGAACCTCTTCAGATAAAAGATGATCCAAAAAATGGGTTTTATGTGGAAAATTTAAGTGAGGAGTACGTCAACAACTATGAGGATGCCATCCAAATTTTGATCAAGGTATAGACAGCAATGACGTTGTGTAAACATAAATATCCGTACGAAATTATAGAAATATCTTTACGATTGATTTTTATCGTAGTATAATTCAATTTCACGCTGCAGGGTTTGTCAAATAGAAAAGTTGGAGCGACAATGGCGAATTCGAAGAGCTCAAGATCCCATATCATATTTACATGCATTATTGAGTCCTGGTGCAAGGTAGGGATTATGAAACTAAATCACATTCGATAAGTATATAATAAAAAAATCACTTTCATTAAGCACATGCTTGTCAGACATGATGGTGCACAAGAGCATTACATGCATTTGATTGACGTGGATGAATCTTTTTTCTTTGCTTATTTCATCATTCCATTTTATGATTGATCTCTCAGGAGACCTCATCGAAGTGCTTTGGTAGTTCAAAGAGTAGTAGAATCAGTCTTGTCGACCTTGCTGGATTCGAGGCAAGGGCACCAGAGGATGCCAGTCGACAGCACGTGAAAGAAAGAAAATATATAAAGAAGACGACATCACAGCTAGGGTATGTATGGTGAACACATATAATAGTTTTATTCACGTCTCGGGTTTGTTTTGTGAACATTCAGAGTATTCAGACTTTCTTCTAGTTATTGTTATCTGTCATGATTGTGCATTCTAGTGTTAATAGATTTTGAGTGCATCAATTTTGGTGTCGATTGAAATCTAAGTTCAAACATCTTATATCGACACTCAATCGCATAAATGTTCTGGCTAAGATGTAAATGTGTTCCAACTTCTATTGAATTGTTGAATGGCATTTACACCATATGGACTGAAGTTTGCAGAATGGAAATGGAATAATTAACTGAAATCTGGCATCAGATTGAACATTTGTCTGCTTCTAATTGTACTCTGTAAAAATGTGCAGGAACTTGGTAAATACTTTAGCAGGCGGAAGTCAATCAGGAAAAACTGAAGATGCTTCACATGGAAGTTCAAGTCTTACTCATCTTTTGAGAGACTCATTTGGTGGCAATTCTAAACTATCCATTATATGTGCCGTTTCCCCAGACAACAAGTACTAAAAACCCTTGAGAATAGTTTCTCTGATTTTTTATGTTTTACTCACCGTACCATTGTTTCTTATGTCTCTTTTATTTAATATTTATGTTTTGTCCTTTATATGAGCAGAAGCAAGAGCGAAACTCTCAGTACACTCAGATTTGGATTACGAACAAAGTTTGTAAAGAATGAACCTGTAATAAATGAGATAACAGAAGATGATGTTAATGACCTGAGTGATCAGATTCGGCAACTTAAGGTCTTATTACTACTAGCCACTAAGTGGAGTTTTATAAAGTTTTATGCTTGATGTCTTGAATATCATTGACCGATGCAGGAAGAACTCATGAGAGCTAAGTCCAGCACACACAACTTAGTTAGCAATGGCGGACACTTCAGAGGAGGAAATGTACGTGAAAGCTTGAACCATTTGAGACGCAGCCTCAATCGTTCATTAATTTTACCACAAATAGACAAGGACTCTGAAACAGATCTATGTATCAATGAGGATGATGTAAAAGATCTAAAGCTTCAGATTGACAGTATCCGAGTTTCTCTTGATGAAAATTTAAAAGAAGATTCTGGCAATGGAGAGAGTTGTGCTCTCTTGTACTCTGCTGAAGGGTGTGAAACAGGCTTCACCTGTGAACACTATCTGAGTTGCTCAGAAGACAGTGAAAACGAAGAAATCAATTCCTCTGAAACTCATACAGAATTGCCAAGCCTGAAAAATGTTGCCCAGGTGGCAGAACATGATCAAATTTCCAAGAACTCCATTGTGATGGAATCTCTGGCAATGAATGATCTATCAATCAGTAGATGCCATCATCAGACTGGAGACCTACAAGATCCTGTTTTTTCCGAGTCTCCTAAAATTAAGAGTTCCCAGAGGAAAAGCCTAATTTTCTTATCCAATCATCTTTCGAATCAGGAAGATGCAATACAGACCTCCAAAAGTCTGGATGTGTTACGTCAATCACACCAACAATCTGATCACTGTAATTCGTCTGTAAGATCCAATACAATATTTACCGGCCCCACAGAGTCCTTGGCAGCAAGCCTTCACAGAGGATTACAGATCATTGACTATCACCAAAGGAACTGCACAACGACCAGATCATCAGCCTCTTTCTCATTCGAACACTTGGCACTCAAACCATGCCTATCAGTTGTCAAGGAGAGCAGTACATATGTTGAAACCTCACCAATAAGTGGCCATCCTTCAGATCCTTCATCTGTTTCCTTTGTTTGCATGAAATGTCAAGGTCGAGAGATTTCTGCTTCTAATGAAGCAGAAGATAAGACACGGATAATAACAGTGGATGAATCAGCAAATTCAAATAGATTGGGGATTCCAGTGACCAGGGTGGGTCTAAAAATCAGCTTAATTCTAAATTTCAAGCGCTTCTTTCTTTTTCTTTTTCACATTTCTTCCTTTGACTTTGTGCACAGGATGTAGAGAAAGATTTAGCACTGGCTGCTGAAAGAGAGAAGGAGCTCGGCAGCAAATGCAATGAGCAAGCCGCTGAAATTGAGCGTCTAAGGAAACTGGTGATGTGACTTTTTTATTTTTGTGATGCAAATGTGGGGCATATTGATCCTAGAAACATACTACAATGACCCATTTCTCACTGCAGCTAGAGCAATATAATAAGTGCAAGGTGAATCAGAATGATGTTAAAGCATGCATTGATTCTTCCAGTTTGGGTGAAATGAAGAAGCAGCAGCTGCCACTTATCAGCGAGGATGAACGTGAAAATCAGGTATGGACTTCATTTGCTTAAATTTACATTAGGGATATGCCCTATTATCTGTCTTTTATGTATTCCGTTGTTCCTTCTAGCTTGTGGCTTTTCATGGTGATGCAAATCTTGATTTAGAAGTTGTAAAGGAGCAGTGTTATCATAGTAATGAAGTCCAAGAAGACTTGAATCATTCTACGAAGAATTCCTTCGACGCGGAAGAAAAGGAAGCGCTTATTAAAGAAATCGAAACATTAAAAACTAAACTGCAGATGTACACCGACACACCAACAAGAAGATCAACAGACAAGCTCAGATCTTCTTTGCTGTCTCAATCGATCCAGTTTAGAAAGAGTTGTGCAAATTCTCAAGGCATTGGCGGAGAAGAGTTTGAAAAGGAAAGGCAGAAGTGGATGGAAATGGAGAGTGAGTGGATATCACTCACTGATGAATTAAGAATCAATATAGAAATTAATCGTCATCGAGCAGAACAGGCTGAATTGGAGTTGAGACTAGAGAAGAAGTGCACGGAAGAGCTAGATGATGCCATCAGAAGATCTGTTGTAGGGCAAGCTAGAATGATCGAGCACTATGCAGAGCTTCAGGAGACGTACAATGACATAGTATTAAAGCATCGATCAATTATGGAGAGCATAGCAGAGGTGAAAAGGGCAGCTTCCAAAGCAGGATCCAAGGGTCGTCATGGCTCTCGTTTTGCCAAGGCTTTTGCAGCAGAGCTTTCCTCTTCGAGGGCAGAAAGAGAGAGGGAAAGGGAGTTACTAAAGAAGGAGAACCAAAGTCTTAAAATTCAACTCAAAGATACTGCAGAAGCTGTGCATGCAGCTGGTGAACTTCTTGTTAGATTGAGAGAAGCGGAGGAAGCAGCTTCAGTAGCTGAGGTAATTCCTCCAAACAAATTCTTTCTAGTTTCTGGCAAGCCGGATATCTTAACGTTTTGCTTTGTTTTGTAGGAGAGGAACACAAAGATTGAGGAAGAGAATGACAAGTTAAAAAAGCAAATGGAGAAACTGAAAAGAAAGCACAAGATGGAGATTATTACAATGAAACAGTACCTTGCAGAGAGCAGGCTGCCAGAAGCTGCATTACAACGTCCGCTATACCGTGAAGTCTCAGATATAACAAACGATGATAAAACATCGTCATGGAATGACGATGATCAGGCTTGGAGGGCAGAATTTGGTGCAATTTACCAAGATCACTACTCTGGTTTTAACTGATCGATATGGAGCATGGCACCCTGCTTGGGTATCATGCAATTAAATCATAACCTAAGACTTTATGTCCGCTTTGAACTTTATTTGTGGCATTAGTTTTGAGTTACTTGAACAGAATGACATTATGTAAAAGTTTCTTATGCCCGTGGGTCATCTATCCGATCAAGTCGCGGCCACATTGGCTGCAGCGTCACCAAATTAAATTTGAACTGTAAAATTTTCTTGTTTACTTTGAATGTTCTTTTTTTTTTAATTTTTATTTGTTATAACAACAAACCTATTTTAAATAAAACATAACAAGATTGATTAATGATTTTATTGATTTTTTGTAATTGATAGACTTTTATGGAATTGTTAGGAATTTGTATACTTTCATGGAATCTCATTAAATTACAAAAAATATTTAATGGACTCCATTAAACTTTTATATATTTTTATGGATTTAACTTTTTATAATGATTTTGTTTGAACTTATAAATATATAATATTTTTCATTTAAAATAAATCTTTTATTAACATACTACGTAAAAAATCCAAATAATTAAAATACTATACTGCATCTCAATTAAAAATTATTAATAAAATATTATTTAATTCATCAGTGTGACACTCTTTACAAAGAAATTTTGTAATCCGACACAAGTCAATACAAGCTTCGCCTGAGTTGTATATATGGAAATGGATGAGCTATTTTGAATATTTTGTAGCATGATTTGAATATATCAAACACTCCCTCAATAACGTTCGTCAAAGAAGCATGACGAAGATTAAACAACTCTTTTGCATTTTCGGGATGATGACATTGGCCAGTGAACTCTTGGAGGTGATAACGCACACCTCGAAAAGGAGCCAAGAACTGACGACGATTTGGATATCCACCATTCACCAAAAAATATTTACCTAAACCATATTATAGTCAAATAATTAATTAATAACATATATATTTTTTAAATTTACAAAAGAATAAATAACATATACACGAAAAAAGTACCTTCGGGCACCTTTGATCTTGTTCTTGTTATTGAAGAAGAAGAGAACAAAAAAAGCTCCCTTCGGGCTCGAAAAAGATCCTAATAATAGGCAACCTTCATCAACTGGCAGGGAAGTTACCTCATCGATCCTTACAAGAATAATCCAAAACATATGGAGACCTCATGCCCTTGCATTTCGGGTCCGTGTCCACATTGATCGTGTCGTCGGTCGACATGGCATGAGAAATATTTAAATCACACGATGTTGCCTTTTCGGGAAGACCCTCCTTCGTATATTGCCAAGAAGTTAGTGTACGATTCATCCCTATCCGGAATTAATCGGGGGATTTTCATCCCTATATCCGTGAGATCGGTCCGAGGACAGGGGTCCACATCTTCCTTAATATACTAAATAATTTGTATATATTATTTACTACTATATAATATATTTAATAATATTTGTATAATATTTAATATTGCATCTCCATTTCTAATATATCAATATATTATTTAATATTATATATTATTATTACTTAATATCACATAATTTTGTGATAATGAGAAGTAATTGAATATTAAAGAAAGAGAAATGTGGAGAGTTTGTATATTAGATAAAAGTCTCACCAAATTTCAAGGGTGAAAAAAGATATTTTTTGATTTTTTATGGTTGTATCCATGGTTTTATGGTTTGTACATAGATGATTTCATAATAATGACATGTAGTTTATAGTAATTTTGGATACCTATAGATTTTTATGGAGTTTTAAAATGTTGCGTTGAATACCAATTGAAATTGACTTTAAAAATTCCATGAAAATCTACTTTGGATACCATCAAACTTTTATGGTGTTCATAAATATTTAAATTGAATACCTCTGAAATTTTTAAAATCCATTGAAATCTATAAAAATAATTAAATATCATCAATTGAATACACCCCATAAGTTTGAAGTTAGACGAAGATGAATGAGGAGTTGCGAACTTTAAAATTGATAAACAGCATACCTTTCCGGTTCCAAATCCCAACTTAAAAAAAGTCTTACTTATCGAGCCTTTAAATTTTAAAATTCGATTGATGGGTATTTAGAATAAAATCATGCTCTAAAATCCGAATGCTACTATGTTTATCTAAATAGTAGTAAATAAAGAATTCTGTAAAAGGGTTTTGACAAATTTGGACATTGATAGCGAATGGGCCATAAAGTCATGCCCAATAACCCAAACTTCCGGCTCATTTTGACAAGACCAATCTAGGGTTTCAAATAAAGCCCATCCAACTCGATCCTTTTCTCACAACTCTCGTTGGCTGCAATAGTTGTCTAAATTGAATACCTTTGGATTTTTAAAATCCATTGAAATCTACAAAGTAATTAAATTTCATCAATTGAATACACCCCATAAGTTTGAAGTTAGACGAAGATGAATGAGGAGTTGCGAACTTTAAAATTGATAAACGGCATACCTTTTCGGTTCCAAATCCCAACTTAAAAAAAGTCTTACTTATCGAGCCTTTAAAATTTTAAAATTCGATTGATGGGTATTTAGAATAAAATCATGCTCTAAAATCCGAATGCTACTATGTTTTTCTAAATAGTAGTAAATAAAGAATTCTGTAAAAGGCTTTTGACAAATTTGGACATTGATAGCGAAAATAAAGCCATGCCCAATAACCCAAACTTTCGGCTCATTTTGACAAGACCAATATAGGGTTTCAAATAAATCACATCCAACTCAATCCTTTTCTCACAACCCATGTTGGCTGCAATAGTTGTCTAAATTGAATACCTCTGGATTTTTAAAATCCATTGAAATCTATAAAAGTAATTAAATGTTATCAATTAAATACAACTCATATAGACGAAGATGAATGAGGAGTTGCGAACTTTAAAATTGATAAACAACATACCTTTTCGGTTCCAAATCCCAACTTAAAAAAAAGTCTTACTTACCGAGCCTTTAAAATTTTAAAATTCGATAAGATGGGTATTTAGAATAAAATCATGCTCTGAAATCCGAATGCTACTATGTTTTTTTAAATAGTAGTAAATAAAGAATTCCGTAAAAGACTTTTGACAATTTTGGACATTGATAGCCAATGAGCCATAAAGTCATGCCCAATAACACAAACTTTCGGCTCATTTTGACAAGACCAATCTAGGGTTTCAAATAAAGTCCATCCAACTCGATCCTCTTCTCATAACTCTCGTTGGTTGTAATAGTTGTCTAAATTGAATATCTGGATTTTTAAAATCTATAAAAATAATTAAATGTCATCAATTAAATGCATCCCATAAGTTTGAAGTTAGACGAAGATGAATGAGGAGTTGCGAACTTTAAAATTGATAAACAACATACCTTTCTGGTTCCAAATCCCAACTTAAAAAAAGGTCTTACTTATCGAGTCTTTAAAATTTTAAAATTCTGACCGATGTGTATTTAGAATAAAATCATGCTCTTAATTCCGAACTCCGAACGCTACTATGTTTTCCTAAATAGTAGTAAATAAACAATTCCGTAAAAGGGTTAATGGGCCATAAAGTGACGCCCAATAACCCAAACTTCAATATAGGGTTTTAAATAAAGCCTTCGATCTCTTCTAACAACCCTTGTTGGCTAGTTGTTTTTCCGCTCTGCAAGCATCGGCGAGCTCGGAATCTCCCGCCGGCAATCATGGGTAGGAGATGAATCTGCGGAATTTTCATACTGTTTCAATGTTTTTCTTATGAGGGAGTGGCTGAAAATGTTATATGTTTCACAGGTATTTCACGGGATTCGATGCACAAGAGGCGCGCTACTGGAGGAAAGAAGAAGGCATGGAGGAAGAAACGAAAGTAAGTCTCAACAAATCTACTTCATACTACATTGTAAATTTTCGGGGACTTCTGTAATATCATGATAGTCGATAGACTTGTCTTTGTTTTGTGGAATTCGAATGTACGACGCTGAATGTTGTACATGTAGTTTGTATGTTCGTGTGTTTTAACATTTCGTGGGATATGTTATCAATTCTTCTTCTTGAGATCGGCGCTAATCTGACAGTATCCATCTATCACATTTAGGCCAAACATTCAGCTTATCAGAGTCCTATTTTTGATTGTTTTGGTCGTTGTGCGATAGAAATTAATGAAGTAGTGATTATGCTATGCATTAAGCTGGCATAGGAGATCAGAATTGTGACCTACATGCTATGATGTCATACTTCCTATATGTCTTTTTACTGAATTATGAGCGATATCTGTGAGATTACTACTGTATTGATTTATCCTATCACCTGCTATTAGGTATGAGCTTGGAAGACAACCAGCAAACACAAAGATGATAGAATCCGGGACTAAGATTGTGCGAAGAGTGAGAGTTCGAGGAGGTAATGTGAAATGGCGTGCTTTGAAGCTGAGCACAGGAAACTACTCATGGGGTAGTGAAGCTGTGACCCGAAAGACGCGCATTTTGAAAGTTGTTTATAATGCATCAAACAATGAGTTGGTTAGGACAAAGACTTTGGTGAAGGGTGCGATTGTTCAATTGGATGCTGCACCATTTAAGCAGTGGTATCTCCAGCATTATGGAGTTGACATGGGTCGCAAAAAGAAGACTGCTGTGAAGAAGGAAGGAGAGGTATACAAGCCTTTTTTTTTCCTTCACAGCGCGATCTTTGGTTTCTCTTTCAATTGCATAGAATAGGCTTCTTTTATTCGTAGTTGAAAGAAATATTTTATGCTGATTGGTAACATAAAAATAAATGATGGCTGTGTCACTTAAGTTCTTATTGTTTTACTGGTTGTGGCTTTAGGAGACTGACGCCACTGCTACTGAAGAGGAAAAGAAGAGTAACCATGTTCAGAGAAAAGTTGCAAAGCGGCAAGAAGATCGCAAGATTGACCCACATCTTGAGGAACAATTCAGCACTGGTCAGTTGTTGGCGGCAATTTCCTCACGTCCTGGCCAGTGTGGACGAGCAGATGGGTACATAATCATACTCTTTTGGCCAGAATACATGATTAGTTTACTAATATCCTTGTTACGCTACAACTTACTCTATTGCTACGGTAATTTGCTATGGTATAGGTTTAAAGGAAGTGAACGAATTGGTTAATATGCATCAATCTGTTCTCTTTTTTATTAGGTATATTTTGGAGGGCAAGGAATTGGAGTTTTACATGAAGAAAATCCAGAAAAAGAAATGATAGAGTGCAGTTGTTGCCTAAATTCTTTGAATCAAGTCCGCAAAATTTTCATGGAAAAAATTTTCTTATGCCTTGCATTAATTTATTAACAAAGATTTACCTTAGTTTTTGAGAGTTGATCAACATTTTGGTTGTCAGACGGATGATTCTTGATGAGAACTTTGTTTAGTTTTCGGCTATTATTTTTATTGCTGTTATATTATCTGCTTTTAAGTTTTGAAGTAATATCCTGTGTAATACAGCAATAACGATGGAACATTTAGTAGATTGGGAGTTGTGATTAAGCTTAGTGCATGCCTGGAATAAACACCTTGAATATTCTGATCAACTCCATGATTTATTTCATTCAATCAATGGGGTGTTAAAAATATTTGTCAATTCGAAAAAAAAAACAGCCAACAATTACCCCAAATTTGATAGCTGGAAATACAAAGAAACCGTATCACTAATTAATTACTGCAATGGGTTTAAATAATTCCCCAGAGCACGTAAGAGGTGTTGTTGGCTGAAGTTCTTCAATTTCTTTAATGACTTGAGCTTTGTCTGATTCGAACATCTCATCCTCTGCGTAGCAAATTATATCAAGTAAACTCTTAAAAAAGCAACAATATCAGAGATCAGTATGCAATGTGTAGTATTAGCGGATGAAGGAAAGATCTAGCCCTTAAAATACACTAGGAAAAAGTGAATTTTCACCTTTTTCAATGGTGAAGCCCTCGAAGAAGCGTAAAAGCTTACTTCTGTTTGCACATAGAATGTTGATAATATCAGCGGGTTTGCTCTGGTTAGCCACGAAAAGCTGCAAGATGGCCTCGTGAGTTTTAACTTAGAACTTTAAATTGATCAGAAATGGCAAGTTTCATGTAATATTGACGAATAATTCCAGGTTTGTAATGTGCATACCTTGAAAACATGGAAGGCATCAATCTGTATGTTCTTCTGTGATTCCTGAAACATCAAAGTATAGCTTATTTACAATTTAAATATCATTGTATAATTGAGTCAACTTGTAAGTGATCCTAAAAATGTTTTTTTTTTACCCTTAAAAGATTCATCAGGACTCTCATGTTATCTTTTGAGCTGACATAGCGCATCATCACGTTAGAGTTCGAACGATCCAGCAAAATATCTCCCAGGAGCTGGAGAAAATAAGTACTCGCAAATCATCATCGACGAATTCAGACTAATATATGCATCATGGTTAACATTGAAAATCCAGAATTTGTACCTTGATAGCATATCTTCGTGTCATGTAATTTGTGGATTCCAGCAACTTAGAATTGAATTCAACGAAGAACTTTAGGATTACACAGAAATGAAAAATCCAAAAATGGTTTAGTTTCTCTCTCAGAAATCATGTATTGGTAAGTCGCATGTGAGGAAATAACATACCCAGCGGTAGTTTATGGTTAGAAATTCTGAAACTGTGGACTTATGCCTTGTAAGAAGCTCCTGTAATATATTGCAGAAACCATATGTGTACATTGGGTATTGGACATCTTATTCTTTAAAGATTTCATAAACCTAGGATTTTCAAGATGTACATACAAAATACCTTGAAGGTTGCTGCGGCATCTGAAGCAACATCGAAATTCGGAAGTTGCACGTAGTCGAAAAACTTGTTCAAATGCTCAGATTTCAAAACATATCTGCAGGATGATATAAATCAATGGTTTCTTGAAAAGATTAAAGATTATTAGTACTGCAGGTGTTACCTAGCGATGACCTGATGTCGTATTGTCTCCCTCAACATTGCTCCAAAATGCAGCGCATTTACAGGATCCTCATAACTACGTGGAAAATGGGAAGAGAACTAATCATCAATATGCGATTATTAAGAACAAAAAAACATTGCTCAAATGCATGTAGTTATGAATGAAAAATATCATTCCAAATCACAGGCAACTCACCCAGTTATCAGCTGATCCATAAGATCGAGATTGGCTTCCAAGTAGTCGGATGCAATCAACCGTGACTGAACCGGTTGTCTCTGCAAATTCGTGACGATTTGAGTCGCATCTTTGCGTGTCTATAAAGAGAATGAAACGTTCAAGAACCAAGGTGGTATCAGCAACATGTTTTCTTTTGCATTGCTCAACAGAGTAACAGAAAAGATAATATGCAAAAAATAAACACTATTCTGTGTACTTTGCATACCTCAAAATTCATTTTTGGGAGAGTCTGAATGAATAGACGAAGGGTATCTTCGTGGAAGAACTCTTGAGTCAGTTGAGCGCAGGCTTCTGCGACGGGTTCAGAATCATCAACACCGTACAGAATCGACTTCATCTCCCTGATAAGAGCATCTAATTGCTCCAACTGAAATCAGAAGTTCTTACTATCAAATTCAAAGACAACCAAATGATCCAGATAAATTATCATCCGAAATGGATCGATGAATCTTTTTCGGAATTTTATTCGTCAATCTTTAGCTTTTGTCACGAGGGGGGGACAATGTCATACCACTAACCAGCCCTCCAATGTGAAAATAAGAAGAGAATGTAAATAAGAAAAAGATTGTAAACACGTTAAAAAATGCCACCAGTCACCGGATCAGAAAAACAATCATCACTTAACAATGAATTTAGAAGGGATGAATAAATGAGCAACCTTTTCATCTCGTTTAGGCTTGCCGGCGGGATCGGTGGTAGAATCAAGATACAAGAGTAAAGACCTGGTGTTACGTACGACATCGACGGGAGTCCGAGGTTTCTTGGATTTGAACAGATTCTTCATGGAAGTGCTGCGCAAAATCTTGGGAACAAGCTTCTTAAAATTCAGAGAAGAACCGGACCTCTTCATAGGCTTGCCATCTTTCTTCCTCTCCTTGTTAGCAGCAACAGAAATCTCTTTCCCCCGGGAAAGGGAATGAGATTCCGCCCGCATGATCGATTTTAGAGAGAACCCGTCAAGGTTAATGGATGATGATCGAGTCTCATGTGCTGTTCGGTTTCGACATTGAAAAGAAAAGGCAAATTTAGATGGGATTGTAAAGGTTTGGTAATGCTTCTTTAATTTGTGGCTCTTGTTTTTATTACAAGGGATGACTATCGATCAATGTGAGAATGATCGGCGCCTCATACGGATTCTGTGGTTGGTTTTGTGCAATGAGATCTCCCAATTCATAGGAAATCATGGGAGTTTTTTGGGTATTCGTTGGTCGATGTCATCGTGTCTGTGTGCTTTTGTCTGATTTATCGATTAGACTTAGTTTCCTAGATCCTTGGACTGTGTAGTATCTCCAGTGATGTACTTTGACGGGTTTTTTTTTTTTTTTTTTATGTCTGTTCCCTTGAAACTAGGTCAAATCGGTTGGTTTACTATTTTTTTTCAAAGCCCAATTTCAGACTCTTGGTGATTAATTCTACAGAGCATTGCCAGTATGTTCTATTTCTTACAAAAGTGGTAACTGAAAACGGACAATGTTCGAAAAATAAATGATTATTATACAGATTCATTTCCTTCCATACTTGGTCATACGCATTTAAACTTAGTAACTAAATATAAAAGATCTCATATTATCTACTAATCTTGTTTTATGGAGAGAGCTAGAGGAGTGGCGAGAGGCGGTGGTCTACTCATATTTAGGGATGGAGCGAGTGGGAGCCAAGAGAAGCGGTCACCCCCTCAACTTTTTAGTACAAATATATAGTTATATGTGTCAGTCGAAGGATCCGTAAATAAATTTAGAGTAACAAGTGTTTATATTACACGATATTTTGGTTTCGTGTGTACAAATTTTTTAAAAATATTTTTATAAAAATGTTTTAAAAAATATTTTGTAAATTGTTTTGAAATTTTTTTAAAAGAAAGTATAGGTTTGGACAATAAAAATATTTTTAAATTAAAAAATGTTTAGATAATTATTTTAGAAAATGATTTTTAATTAAGAAACAATATTAAAATAACATTCAAAAAATTAATCTAATTAAAAAAATTTAATTGATCATTCGTATAAATTTACCTATATTTTGTTTTCTCAAAATATTATAAAATATCTTTCACTTGTTTTTCAAAAAGTATACTTCAAACTAGTTTTTTAAAAATATTTTTGAAAAACATTTTTAAAAAATCTTATCCAAACACATATTTTAAATTTTTTATATTTTAATTTTTTAACTTTAAAAACACTAATTTTTTTTTTAAAAAACATGTCAAGAACCTTTAACTTCAAGATTTCTCTTCCAAATATATTTTGACAAAGATAAATTTGAGAATAACATATAACAAAATCTAAAAATTATCAATATTAACCTCAACAATTTGTAAGTTTTTTCTAGGAATTATCGCCTTCAGGATTGTTCGAGGAATGATCACCTTGTGTCCAGGATTGTTCGCTGAGATTTATGGAATATATATTGATATATTGCAGTATCAATATATATGTATCAAATGAATTTTTTTTTAGATTTAAAATAAAGAAAATTAAAGAGAAAGTTATAATTTGATATTTTTTTATCGTATCTCAATATTCCATAAATAATAGATTATCTTAATTACAGTAAAGGCGATTAAGTGAAAGATATATTATTATTAATATGAATAATAAATAACATGATAAATATAGTTACTAAATATACATATATAGCGGAGAAGATTACTCTTTTAATTCAAGTGTCTTCCACAATTAAAAAGCAATTGTGGATACATCAAACGTGCATATTCGAGCAATATATTTTATGGATATTAGCTATTCTTTATTCGAATTAAATAAATGATACAAAATAGCTACACAAATCAATGGCCAAAACCAGGAGATGACTCGGAACTCCAGTATCTGGCTTTCTCAAATCCATTGGTACAATTCTCGAAATCTTCAATAGCTTCGTCAATTTCTTCTTGAGTATTCATAACAAATGGTCCATACTGGACAACTGGCTCCTCCAATGGCTCACCTCCAACCAAAATGAACCTAAGGGACCTTGTGGATTTGTTCCATGCATCCAAGCCATCGCCTGAGCCTAGAAGAACAAGGTTATGGGCCGATATGGGCGAAGAACGTGAACTCCCGAACACACCCTCACCCTCCAAGATGTACACAAATGCATTCCAAGAACAAGGTATGGGCTGTCGAATTCGAGACCCAGGATTGAGGGTGAAATCCAGATACATAGTAGGGGTCGTAGTGCATATTGGAGACTGGACTCCTAATGCCTCTCCAGCTATAACTCGGACCTTGACACCATCTTTTGTGGCTTCAGAAATGTCCTCTTTGTTCATTTCTTGGTAACGTGGTTCACTCCTGAGGATACCAAATTCTTTTTTTTTAAAAAAAAACAGAAAAAGAAAAATAACAATGGTTGGATGACTCTTTGGAGTTGTTTTTCAAATCCCACTGGTACAAAAAGGTCAACCTTTGAGTATACTTTGTGGAAGTAAAGAGATTATGGTGGCCTTCACCACTCATGTACCATGATACAAATTTTCTTCGCAATCAGACTCTTTTGCCAAGAGACAAACAATATAATCACCACCTACTCTAAGCAATATCTAAAATTACATGATTCAAACAAGAAATAGTGGGTTTTAAGACAAGAAAGAGGTTTCACTTTCAAGTGCTTAAATGTATGATTTTATATGTATTCGAGTGGCTGTGTAATGACAGGGGAGTGGAGGGCCGCTCACATTTTATACTTGGAAGGAAGATTAATCCACAGCTGCAGACCCTTTTGAGTGCCCTCTGGTACAGGCATTTCCGAGTGGACTATTCCTCTTCCTGCAGTCATCCATTGCAAATCTCCAGCTTCTATTATCCCTTTGTGCCCTTCAAAATCTTCGTGTATCACTGCTCCCTGTCCTCCCCAAAGTTTTTTTTTGTATGCATTTTTAGTTAGTAACAGGAGCATAATTCAAAACAATTTCCTATAGGCGACCAAGAATTCAGCTTCCGATCATCGAATTGCTGATAGAAGGGACAGGAGTAACGTAACCATTACCTGAAGCATATACGTGACGGTCTCGAATCCTGTCGCAATAGTAAAAACACAAACGATCATTACTTAACAAGAAGCGACTCAATCTTTTTTGTAGGATTGCATCAGTTTAATTAAACCTCTGTGCGGGTGATCAGGAAATCCAGCTGGAGCAGTAACTGTAAGATGAAGCCAACACAATATTAGACCAAGAAGTAGTGTTCAAGAATTTTCGACCTTTTATTATACACAAGATAGATGTGGAGGACCTGAGAATTCATCCAGAACAAGAAAGGGATCAAAATATTTCAACTCACACCTGGGAAGAAAACAAAAAACAGATCTAGCTCATTTCTTGAAAAGTCCCACATGAAGTTCTTTGAATAATTCCTTCAAAACCAAACAATTTTTTACCTTCCGATGCTTCTTCTTACAGTAGCCCCGACGCCTTCTTGTTGAGGCCTGGCGTGGAGTTTCCTGACGAGTGGCCGAGGCTGTCTTACAACATTGGACATGTCCGTTTTCTTTCTTTTACAAATGATCTTCTGGATATTTGGATTTTATGGATTCTTGCTAATGGTCTGTTTGCAGTTTATATAGGCAGAGATACTATGAAACTTTTAAATCCTTCCGATAGTCTAATGTTCTTCGTAGGTCCCACTTGCGAGGTTCCTTGAGATCCAGGGACTAGTTTCTGTTTCTCACCTTTTGGCATCTTCAGCATCAGCATGACGCCATTCTGACGTCTATTTGCCATCTAAAAAAATCTGCAAGAAATAGTATATATATAAAACCAAAGATTCAAACTTGAAAAAAAAATGATTGGGTCATTAAAAATTTTTAGAGTGACCCTTACCTAAGACATAAAGAATCAACAGTTATGAGGGATTTATGCTAATGCACAACCATATATAAGTGAGATGATAATAATCAATAGACCAAATTTATCGTTAAAAAACAAATAATACCTTTGAATTATATAGATGTAGCATCTTGTAGTTGATGTAAAATTTGATATCTCGACTTTCAATTTTTCTACGTTAATCCCATTAATACACGTGTAATAGCCACATAATTTCACATCTAACATTCAAAGTGTAATTTGGATGAAATAAATAGGACTGAAAATATATGCATTCCCAATCAAAACCACTTAATGGGAGTCGGACATATATCATCAACTAAAGAAGCCTTGATTGACCATATTATTAATTCGAAGACGACGTACGTAAAGGAAAGAAGACGTCATTATTACAAAAGCATGAGGGCAACAAATTTATTTTTATTGTGTTTGGATAGTTGAATTTCATCACTGTCAACCACATTTACATATATTCTACATGATATTCGTCGAAGGTGCGGCCTCTTTTCCAGCAATAATATTATTCTTTATCCACAAATATATTTTTTTCACAAATTCTAATGTGTATAAATATATTATCAAAACTTTAATACACGATCAACAAATTTGCTTCACACGTTAAATTTGTGAAGTTTAGTAGGGATTTCAAAATCGGGTCTGACTTATTCCAACGCCATTTAAGGCTTTGGGATTCGAAAGGATTAATTCCTTCTAAAAATTTATACTTCCAACCAAATACATCCGATTATGTCCATAATTTTTCTATAGATCCCCTTTTATGTTAGTGTGTGTTGGAGAGCAATAATCGTCTCTGTTAGGTAGATCGAACCGTGACGCTTGAGTTGCTATACGGTTTAAAAGATTGGATTATCACCGGCTATAACTTTTAGTAAAGCGGCAAACACTCGATCCTATAGTGGCTATCAGAGTCAATGTCACGGTCCATTCCCATGGATTGCAAGGAGTGCAATTATTGAGATGCGAAATGTTGGAGTGCAATAATTGCCTCTGCTAGTTAGAGCGATCGAACCGTGACGCTTGAATTGCTACACAGTTTAAAAGATTGGAGTTGCACCGTTAACATCAGCTATAACTTTTGGTAAAACGGCAAACGATCGATCCTACGATGTGATGGACATTTTTTTGGATATATCGTTTGATGATATAACATCTCAAAGTGATGAACTATTTAAATATGTGGTGTGAAGAGCAAACCATTTGCAGCTTTAGATATGGAAGATTTAGTGGGAATGCAAATGCGGGTTAGACTTTCGTTTTCCCGAAGCCCGAAGCCATTTAAATTTAAATCTGTGGGATTGGCTTTTGCATCAATCTGTCGTAATACATAGATCATCATACATCATGCTATAGCCTTTTATGTCTCCAAAAAAGGGCATGATATCTTTTATATTATATCGTATGAAATATTTTTATAGCCAAAATATTGGGAAAAAAATCATTTGGATCATCTAATTTCAAATGTTCTCTCTTTGGAAAGATTCAACTTTGAGGGAAATAATTAGGTGACATACCATTGAATTTTATAGCATATTCATCATATTTTGTTCCCAATGTATAAATCACCAAAATCCCATATTCAAGTCATCAGATTTTACTCCGAATTGAATATTTAGTGGTATTTTTTAACTAAGCTTACTTCCCTTCAAATTAAAAATTCACAAAACTTATTGTCATGTAGTTCGATTTTATCTTATAGTCGGAGATTTTTGGATTGGATATTCATTTAAAAATAATAACAAAATTAGCACAACAATAAAAGTTATATAACCAAAACCCAAGTTTAACTTGTTGCAATAATAAAATAGAAATTCGGTAAAGCTAGAAGGTGAGATCAAAATGACTATTTTCTAAAACGATATTAATTGAATTATTACTAGCATAAGGTTAGTACTCTAATGCTTAATCCAATTATCCTAAACTAATTCGAATATATATCAGTCGTAAAACGGTATAGACGGTAGACCCTAGATAGCCCGAAATAAAATTTAACCACTGGATAATTCAATAAGGAGATGAAGAGATATTCTAGAAAATTAGAATAAATACTATTATTTGATTTTGTGAGAATGAGAATAGAAAATGATTTTAGAAAATAATTATATACACAAATAAAAATATAATGGTCACCAATTCGTTTTGCATGAAACAGTAAAAAAAAGACCCATATAAAAGATTTGATTATTGTCTTTAAATTGTTGCAAATAAATCCGAACAAAACGTGGTTAACGAACTCAACGATAAGAAAGTGAACAGCAGCAATTTATTTTGAATTATTTGATTGATTTATCCGATCCTCATTCTTTAAGCTGCAGCTGTCTTCACTTTCTCGATCAAATCGGCAGCATCTTGGACGGTGGCGATGTTCTCCGCCCCGCCTTCTCCGATCGAAACACTGAATTGCTCCTCAAGAGCCATCATGATCTCCACGGTGTCCAGCGAATCGGCACCCAGATCGGCGAATTTCATCTGCGGCGTCACATTCCCCTCCTCCACCTGCAGTTGCTTCGCGATCGTGCTCCGAACGATCTGCAGGGTTTCTGGTTGCGCTACGGCGCATGAAATTCTACTTCTTTTGTGATAGCCACTTGATTTGGTTAATGGGAATTGGTTAATAATATTAGGCACGCGCCTTATCCCTATAGCTCTTGGGGTGCCATGAAAACAGGCGATGGTGGCTTTGGGTACAGGGTAAAGACGGCGGAGGTTGCCGGTGGCGGCGGGTGGAGCTGGGAGAGTTGAAGCTAGTGAAGCCATTGCGTAATAAATTCTGGGAATACAAAACGAAGGGTATTCAAAACGCTGAAGATTATTGTTTGAAGATACTTTTCGAGATGCATGTATATAAAGGGATTGAATTTGAGAAGATTCAGAAGAGATGGCGATAAAAACAATGATCATTTGTCTTCTTCCTTGTGCTCGTTGATAATGGCAATGAAGACTTTGATTTGTTCGTCTACCTCTGAAAAGTGAAATTATTACTAGAAATTGAACAACCTATTTATATTTGACAGTTTGCTGTGATTGTAACAGGACAATCCTGTCAAAAATATTAAGACAAGAGCTGCAAGAATCGATATGCTGGTGACGATCGTGCTCACAACGAGTGTAGCTTCCCCACTCGAATGAGTTGGCTTTGTTGCTGTTGAGTCTTACTCCGCCGTCCACCGTCGGTGGAAATATCCTTGAAAGTGTTGGAGAAGGCAGAACCACATCCCTGTCATTTAGAACGGGGAGTGGAGGCTCAGCCGAAGGCCATGAATCTTTCGGCATAAGAGAATAAGCGAACCAGGCTCAGCAGGAGCCATGTATAGAGGCTTATTTTTATATCTCAAACATCTGTTTGCTGCGTTCATAATTGGAAAATGTTTATAGTTGATAGTATAAACATGACTCAGATGGCACTTCCGGCTACATGTTAATCTTTGTGCTGCACAGAGGATAACAATGACAATAGATGGAAGACGTACTGAATAGCGAAAGGCAAATGTAGGCTTTCACGAGTGCACTTACTTCTATATCTAGCAGCTGTTGCAGGGAAGTCTGTGATGACACCATCAATTCCGTTGGAGGAGACATGAGAGTTAATCTCCACATATGCATCACGAGGTAGTCCCATGCTTCATGCTTGGGGCACATACTCGTTCCGGAACAATTGAGAGATTAAATTGGTGTTTGTTTTAAACTCCTCCACACCTCACTGTCACTCGATTTTATCTTCTTGGAGGTTCCTCGCTCGTAATTGGTGTTTGTTTTAAACTCCTCCAACACCTCACCGTCACTCGATTTTATCTTCTTGGAGGCTTCTCTGTCGTAGGCAGCATTCGCGCAAAGCATGCATAACCGATCGAGAAATTCATGCATAACGTAGGCAGCATTCGTGCAAAGCATGCATAACGTAGGCAGCATTCTGCAAAATTCAGTGCTCAGATCAAGAAATAAATGATACATAAAGGTTCAGCTAAATTTGGGGCAAGCAGCCAAGTAAGACCTGTTGGATCAATTTATTATATGGGCTCATATGTGAGAGGTTATATGTTGTGGGCTGTTAATAAAGTTAAGCCCGAATTAAAGTGATCAACTAAGGTTTTGGATTATTGGGCCTTAATGTATCTAATTGGATATGGACCTTTTATGTGTAGAGTCTAAAGTATAATTACTGTTTTAATGATGGGCTAAAACAGCAATTACAGGAGATAATTCAATGAATTATCTATTTAATGGTATGGTCCCCAGATCTGGCGTATCACGTTCCCTATTCTAAATCCCATTACTAGAATAAGATTCTGAGAGAAACAAAAGGGCTCTCACGAAGAACGCTCAGATCTGGAAGATCAACCAATCGTTCTCAGGGAATTCAGCATTATGGCTTCAGGTACGCTTCCGCATTTGGTTACAGATTTAGTTTTCAGATCTGGTGATTTGACATGTTTATGATTCTGGATTATTTCATGAATTCTTTAATTAAATACAACAAGTGGTATCAGAGCCATATTCATGTTAGATTATTGGATTAAAGTATAGATTATTCGATTTTTGTTGCTTGAATCGAAATCAGAAATTTGTA